>OZ024821.1:105387745-105657745 GCA_964016985.1 Anodontia alba | reverse complement strand
TTTGGATTTGACAGCAGTAAAATGTCTTCAATACAAAGCTTCCGTCAATATTATTATTTACAAGTGTATAAAAGACAATTTGGATACAGAGGAATCACAGATTGTTCTCAATCTAACATACGGACAAGATAACAACATACGCAATAATCATACAAAATGAATTTCATATTTCGAATCTGTTTGACAGCAACAGTTATGTTTATATGTCAAGGAAATCCTTTACACGTAAATAAGGTATGTACAATTCTGTTAACTCTGCTTTGTTTTATTCGGAAAATAACGGTTTAACTTTTAAAACTCAATGAGCAAAGCCGGTGGACGAAACGTTGATGATATTTCATTAGAGACAATATGCATGAACTGTTAAAACCTGTTTTCTGGGAAAAATAAGAAAACTCATTTCAATATATCGTTTGCTGAAATTTTACGCAGAGTGTTAAGCGTTAATATTCTTTCATGATTGTGGTTTTGCTTTCTTCATAGCATTGTTGATTTGGATAAACACTTTGCAGTATTTGCACTAAGTATAAGGGCAGGCAGACCTGTGCAGACAGGAATAACCCAGATCAGCGGCATCAGATCAGGGTATACAATGCTTGCACTCATTCAGCACTTCTAGACACATCACATCAGGAAATCATGCCTATATAATTTTGACCCCCTTAAACCCCACTTTTATATAGTAAAACTACAGGGCTATACATTATTTTTCTTATTTCTGCTCAAAAACATAGATTGTAGGCACTCGTTAGAACCGCCTTACCGAGGCGGTTCTAACGAGTACCCACAATAATTGTTTTGAGTAGAAATGTGAAAAATATCAGATTTTTTATCTGAAAATTTTCAGTTTTTGGAGGTGAAATTTTCTATATATTCGAAAAGGCGTGTTTTCATAATGAAGAGATAGTGAACTGAAGCTGTTCGAATTTTAGGGCAACTATGGCACAGAATTTAAGCTGTCCCAATATTACCACGGAATGTTTTAGTTTCTTAACACATTAACGCGTTGCATCTAAAGATGGGCCTGTACAAACATTGTAGCCACAGATCGCGATGTCTAATCAGCACATAGAGTGATTGCCATGATATTAGCTTCTGGGCGTAAAAGCCTTTTTCACTGTGTTTTATATTCTTATCAATTTGAATCTCAGATTCACCGAGACTCTTCATATGATATTAATATACAGTCGAACCTCAATGACTCGAACATCTTTGTGTCTATGGAAATTTTTTCGAGATATGGGTACTTCGAGCCACTAAGGGTTTATCATTGCGCCAGGTCAGGAAGCAAATGGCGATAATTTAGGGAACTCTTTTCTTTTTCTACACGATGATTGTATGTCGAGTGTACTCATTAGAATCGCCTCGATAAGGCAATTCTAATGAGTACAACATAGATTTCACGATAAAATAAGAAAAAATCACTTAATATTTGTGTTTATGAGCTATCAGAAGAATTTCGTAGGGATTCAAAAACAAATTCGAATTAGATATGGTAAATGAGCCATCGGTGTTCGAGTTATCGAGGTTCGATTGTAATTTGCAAGGCTTGTTGCTCGGCTTCTTTCATATTTACTCCTGTTCTTTGTCTTATTGTTGTGTTTAGTGGGTCCTATCTAGCATTGTGATTATCTTGACATCATGAAAACATGCCTATATGATGTTAACCCCCTTAAACCCCACTTTTATATAGTAAAACTGGGGTTTACAGGGGTATAATGAGTACCCACAATCTATGTTTTGAGCAGAAATATAAAAAAAATATTCGAATTTTTATCCGAAAATTTTAATTTTTTGGTGGTAAAATTTTCAGTATATTTGAATAGGCATGCTTTCGTAACGATGAGAAGGAGGGAGCTGGTTGCTTCGCTCTTCTGTGGTCTGTGGCTTGTGTACTGCCTGTCGTGGTTTGTCTATTCCTACTGTTGATATCATTGGACGGCTATTTTCTATGATTGTGGCTATTCCTGGACATTTTCTATACTAGTTCGCACACGCTCCCACTTCCCCAGCACCGGCTTAAGCGGAATTCGATTTTCTAAGATGCCCGAACGGGCTCAAATATCCCAAATAAAACACTTAAACTCCCCTATGATAAAAATGCGGGGAGACTTTTTACGCCTGCCACAAAGCACTCAGCACCAGCTGCAGTTACGTCAAAGCAAATCTATCAAGAATGTCCTTGGACAAAAGAACAAATAAAAGAACGACAATCGAAGCCTCGATTTCACTAAAACTCTTCATATGAGAGTATCGTAGTTTGCAGAGTTGCATACGAGTCGAACAGCTCTTAGTATCATTAAACAGGTGCAAATGACAGAACTCAACAATTCGATTAAAGTTATTTGAGACAAAACAACTATAAAAATAACTATAAAAAAAAAACAAAAAACAAAAAAAAAAACAACAACAAAAACACACAACCACACACACGCACACACACACACAAAAACCGCTCATTTTTAGGTCTGGGCCCAGTTGTTCAAAGCGTCGTTAGCTTAACAAGCTCGTTAAGGGTCATTTCGTTAACTGTTTTAGCGGATTCAATATACAATTTATGATATTTTTTGCTGAAAAAATGTGAGTGCTTTAAAAGCTACTCACACTTTTTCAGCAAAGAATTTCAGCATATTTGCGTATCACTCGATGTAAATTTTAACGAATCGTTAACTAACGATGTCGTTAGCTTTGGACAACTGGGCCCTGCTTTATTAGTACTGATTTGAGCCCGTACGTTGCCATTATCCATGTCAGTATCTGCTACATATTGTGTATCAACTTCATATAACCAAACAATCAGAAGGTTCATATACAATTATGAATGCAGATACACAGAACACACATTTATTCGATTTTGTATCAAAGGACAGTAGCAGGTCTGTATTATGATTTGGTAACTAAATAAGTAAACATCCTAAAATTTTCAACACTAAAGTGTCTGACAAAATGACATATGAAAACAGTGCATACAAAGAACAGAGTCTGATATGGGTCTACATTGTTTGCCATTCCAAGAAGAATTTTAAGAAACGGCTGCTTAAAAGCAAAATTCGGGCCAAAGTAGTATGGAATAATTGTTCGAAATTTAGTACATTTACCGTAGTATTAGATATGCCATTTTTTTTTCAAATGAATCTTGCTTTCCACGAAATAATAGAGTAATCGAAAACTAGTACCTCACCGAGCAGCAATTGTTATCATTTCCCTACGGTATTTGAACGTGATCGCATCAGCACGCGCTCATGACGTCAGAATATATGTCACCATTGGCAGTTAGTTTATGATTTTTAGTGTTTACAGATCTATTTCGTTCTTGCTTGTCCAGTAAATGAGCCGAGCCATGAGAAAAACTATCATGGAGGTTACAGGAACATTAGTCAGTGCAGCCATCATAGACGTCACTGCATTACGAAAACACGCCTATTCAAATATATTGATTTACAACAAAAAATTCTGACAGTTTTCATATTCCTGCTCTAAACATAGATTGTGGATACTAGTTAGAACCGCCTTGGCAAGGCGGTTTTGACTAGTACATATAATCAATGTTTTTAACAAAAAAGAAAACAATAATGTATACCCCTATAAACCCCAGTTTTGCTATATAAAAGTGGGGTTTAAGGGGGTCAAAATTATATAGGTATGTTTTCGTGATGAAAAATTGTATATTGTTCAATACAACGTGATTCTGTAGGCAGAAGGCGAACGCCCTGATGAGACTACACCTTTTCTCATAGCGCGGTTCAAATAGATAATTTTGTTATTTTATCATAAAATAAGCAACTATGTCTCTTTTGGGAATGTCTGGGCGTCGCATGCTCTGGTGATAGTTTACGTTGTATATTTACAGAATCTTTGGATACTGTAAATTATATCGGCCGGCATGAAAAGCCCTAATCAGATAGTGTAGAAATGCGATACAAAAGCGAATCTGGACCTTAGCTGTTCGCATATGCATTCAGTTCATTTATCTAATCACATGTTTCTTTATTTCAGCCTTCCAACGGCATAAAAATGCGCGCTCGGACTGGTCTGAAACATAGTGGCGGGCACACGAATGGTGATGTTATTGCAGAACTGTCAGCTTTCATTCGAACCCATGCTAAAGAAGACCTTAAACCCAAGATCAGACAGGACCCGACTATGTCAATTCCAAGATCAGTCTCCATTCTCTCAAGGGCACGTTTGAGAAATTTAAAAGGAAACAAACACATTAGAAACCGCCCTAAACTACAGAAGCCAAAACAGCAGCGACAAGCCCCCAAGGTAACAATAATTCATCATACAGTTTACATTAATAAAACGACACACACACTACCAAATAATCAACACCAAGGAATGGATCACCAACCAAATCTACCAAATAATCAACACCAAGAAATTGGTCACCAACCAAGTCTAGCAAACAACCAACAAGTAGGAATGGGTAACCAACCAAGTCTAGCAAACAACCAACACCTAGAAATGGGTCACCAGCCAAGTCTAGCAAATAACCAATACCTAGGAATGGGACACCAACCAAATCTACCAAAAAACCAACACCATGGAAACGGTCACAAACCAAGTCTACTAAACAACCAACATATAGGAATCAAACATCAACCAAGTCTATCAAACAACCAACACCAAGGAATGGGTCACCAACCAAGTCTACCAAATAATCAGCACCTAGGAATGGATCGCCAACTAAGTCTACCAAATAATCAACACCAAGGAATGGGTCATCAACCAAGTCTAGCAAATACTCAGCACCATAGAATTGGTCACCAACCAAGTCTAACAAACAACCAACACCAAGGAATGGGTCACCAACCAAGTCTAGCAAACAACAAATACCTAGGAATGGATCACCAACTAAGTCTACCAAATAATCCACATCAAGGAATGGGTCATCAACCAAGTCTACCAAATACTCAACACCAAGGAATTGGTCACCAACCAAGCCTAGCAAACAACCAACACCAAGGAATGGGTCACCAACCAAGTCTACCAAACAACCAACATCTAGGAATGGGTCACCAGACAAGTCTACCAAACAACCAACATCTAGGAATGGGTCACCAGACAAGTCTAATAAACAACCAACATCTAGGAATCGGTCACCAACCAAGTCTACCAAACCTACAATACCTAGGAATAGGTCACCAACAAAGTCAATCAAATAATCAACACCAAGGAATAGGACATACATCATTTCAATCAAATAATCAACACCTAGGAAGTGGTCACCAACCCAGTCAACCTAATAATCAACACCAAGGAATAGGGCATACATCGTTTCAATCAAATAATCAACACCTAGGAAAAAATCAGCAAACAAGTCTACCAAATAACCAACATCAAGGGAAAGGTAAAACAACAATGCGGTCTAATTATCAACACCACAAATGGGTCAAAACACCAACTGGACAAGTTATTGGTGAACCAAATTATCGGTCACTTTTTCTGAATCACGCTAATGACGTGCTGGCGCAGCAACATCAAGGTTCGGTATCCAAAGGTAGACTAAATACACAAGATAATGGACAACCTATACATCATATATTTTTAATAAATAAAACAATACACATATTACCAAAACAACATCATACGTCGCGAGCAAACAGTGTCAGCAAAAGCAGTAGCAACATCACAGGTGTTTCGAATTTTAATAGCTACCCAAGTCATCCTGCAAATATATATAACCAAGGGCAAACGAATGGAGCAACGGAGACTTTTGGACTTCCGTGGCAAACAAGAAGAAATGCAACTCACACACAAAATACAAATACAAACAGTGATGTGATTATGTATCCAAATATTCCTGGTATTTCGGAAGTAGCAATAAAAGGACAAAGAACTATTAAATTAATTCTAGGAGGACATCAACAAGGTGATCTGTTAAACTCCCATATTTCTGATCCTCTCAAAAATTTATTCGGTCTTTCTAATGGAAATAAAGCAGTAACTGAAGAACCGCGAGAAGTGGAAATTTAAACTCTGTGATAGCTTTAGATTCATCCTTTTACAATTTGCATTTGCATTCAGCCAGCAAGAATGTAAGAACACCTGCCTTTTATTCACTCTGGTGCCAACAATAGTCAACTTTAGAATCCCATTGACATGATGTATTTTCGGTACATACAAATAATTTCATTGTGCCTGCAAAACCAATTTCAATAAAAATAATACTGTTAAAAAGGAGACCAAATAATTATTTTAGAAGTTTACTGAGCAACATAAGAAAACATTTTAATAGTAACGTGTGTCGTTTTACATCATGTTTTCGTCAGCATTGACGTCAATGGAAAATTATTTCTAAAAACGACGACGTATTTATTTTTGTTTTTCAAAAAACAAAATACACTGAACTATTGAATAATTTAAGTGTATTACACTAATCAATTCCGTTTCTAACCGTTTACATGTTGTTGTAATTGTTACTAAATCTGAAAATTTAGTTAAGTCAATGGGGAATTTGAAAGGTTGACTAATTTTTGCACCACATTATAGCAGCAAACTCCCGACCACACACCAAAAGTTCAGACCAGCCTGTCAGTCATTGCGATTCTATCTTTTAAATGTTGCAATGCTCGGGTATTCAGCATCAAACAGTGAAGTATCAGACAAAATGCGCTGGTTGGCAGGCTAATCTGGGCTTTCAATGCTCGCGTTTATACTTTGAAAGGTTTCTTAGACCCGATTATTTAAAATTCCATTTCGTTAGCCCTCATCGAAGTAATAACTGAAAAAAACAAAACAAACTTGAACACTTTTTTTGTAAATACAAACTGTACATATGTAAATATCAACCTGTAAATACCGTATTTACCATAATTATTCGGACACTTAGCCTGAGTAAATAGTGTTTACCCTGATCAGATGCCACATAACGTCGTGTCTGATCAGGTTCTACACTCATTGACTCTTATCCTGTGGTATTTAAACACATCACCAGAAAGTTAAATGACCTGTTAAAATTTTAGGACAAGTTTAGAAGAGGATAAGGTGTCCGAATTCTTAGGATAATACATGTAATTAACTGAATTTAAAACGAGAAATCCACTCTGCCCTGGGATCCAGATACAATATTATTGTGTTACATTATCTTATAAATGCCTGAAATACCAAACAAAAATGCCTTTGAAAAGAGTATAGGCTCAGATCAGGGTCAACACTGTTTATCATGGCATTAGCAATTTACCATAACTAAAACCTATATAACACCTTTTAAAAGAGAAGATAGAATCATCCATTAGATATATCCGGCATTATTAGGGTAATCTATCTATCTATCTATCTATCTATCTTACTACTTTTTTTCAAGGTAGCAAAACTCTGAAGATGATATATATATACGCTGATTTTGTCATTTGTAGGATTTCTATAAAACCTACGACCGACTGAGGTACTTTGATCAGTTTTCTTCATGTAGACTTCTACGGACCGCCTAACTTCCTAAATATGGCATAGTACGGATATGCATGCCGAATGGCCCCCCTTTTTAGCGCTGCCAGGTATATGATTGGCCCCCTGTTTTGAACAAAAAGTATACGAATGACCCGATTTTTCTGGATTCCTATGTGAAAGGGCCCCATTTTTCTGACATCCTGGTATATGCACATATTTTTCACTCAGAGATTTTTCGAGCTGCTTGTTCTCCTAGTATTCAGTGATATTTTGTGATATTTGTCTAACAACCAGCAATAAATGGGTACAAAAAAATCAAAGGGCAGTATACGAATAGGTCAGCATTTTGGATGATCAAGTATATGAATGGGTCAGGTATATGAATGGGGTAGGTTCTGAAATACTGGCTCGCACACCCGTACCAAAATTACCCCTAAGTTACCGCCCTCATCCCCACCCCCGGGTTATTCTTGCACAATGTAAGAATAAAGTTCACAGCTTTACATAAACTATAATTGAGTCGCGCCATTTAACCTTTACCACTCTCTGGGCTAATTCAGCAGACGATACATTGATGATGTTTTTCTTATTTTTTTTCCACAAAACAGGTTTAGCCATTTCATGCAAATTGTTTTCGGTGTAGACAATTTACATGAAATGTCAAAACCTGTTTTCTGGGGGAAAAATACATTACGAATACATGCCTATTCAAATATACAGAAAATTTTACCACCAAAAATGAAAATTTTCAGATAAAAAGTCTGATATTTTTCATATTTCTGCTCAAAACATAGATTGTGGGTTCTCCTTAGAACTGCCTCGACGAGGCGGTTCTAACGAGTACCCACAATCTATGTTTTTGAGCAGAAATAAGAAAAATAATGTATATCCCTGTAAACCCCAGTTATACTATACAAAAGTGGGGTTTAAGGGGGTCATTATTATATAGGCATGTATTCGTGATGGTATGGCGTCTGCTGAAAATTTTATCCCGAGTGCTAAGCGTAACAGAGGTTTCTATCTATATGCATGTATTGTGCTTTTGGCATGATGGTCATATTTGAAAATTAATTGCTATCATGTCATCAAATGCTGTTGAAAAACGGCCAGTATTCTAATTCGGTAATGTTTCTGTTTTGTTGTGTACATATGTGTTGTTGGTGTGTGTGAAATAAACTGTGAGTTTAGCGGAGTACTAATTTATCAAATAAATTGTAGTTGGAACTAATGACTACAGTCATAAGTACATGTCATGTTAATTTAATTTTGATACAGTTTTGTACGTTGTTTTTTATACTTTGAATAAAACGTTGAATTTGCATGTGCGTCCTTTGATATAATCTACAACGACTTCGATAAAATGACGACCATACAGTATTTACCCTAAATATTCAGACACTTGAATTTCTTAACGTACTTCTCCTAAACTTTTAACGAGTCCATTTTTCTACATGTTGATGTGTTCAAAATTGTTGCATGAACCACAGAGTTGATCTTAATCATGCGCGGCGTCTGATCCGTGTCTATACTATTTGTTCAGGTCTGTCCGTCTGAATACTTCGGGTAAATACGTTGTACGAATTGTAAAAGGTTTGTAAACGTCCATTCAGGCAAAATATAAGCCATTTCAAATGACAAGATATCTTCAAGCAAATATGAAAAGTTCAGATTCATGTTATCTTAGGTGTTTGCATTGCTTCTTATTTATGCTGAATGGACTCTTCTACCACTCTTCCGATCGGTCGATTTCAAATATAAGGGGCGTCTGGTTAGTTTTCATTATTACCATGTTTTACAGAATCACCGTATTTAATGCAAACAGCTTAGACCCGGATCAGACACCGATTCTGTGGTGTCTGATCTGGGTCTACAGTGTTTGCAAATGACCCTTTTATGAGACGCTAGGCATAAATGGGTTAAGGGCACTTTCTCTATAAATTCATATAATTTTCACTATCCAATGATTTTATAAACGGATGGCAGAGATCCTGACTAGAATGAGTGAGTATACAAACTGATCTTAGCCATCACTGACCGCGTATACCTCAGAGACACAATTTCCTTGGCGAGTTTCATTTGGAAATTGTAAAGATGACGTCAGTATCCAGATCATCGAGAATCACACATGCCTGATGATCGTTCTCGCGGCTCACACATGCCTAATCACCAGATGCATTTATGATATGTTTTCCCACAACCAGATTTAAGATGTAACATACAGATCGCATTGTCGGTTTGGTTCTTTAAGTAGGAACTCAAACTGGTTTTACTCGCGTAAAACCCGGTCTCGAAGTTCTGATGCCATCACGAAAACATGCCTACATAATTTTGACCCCTTAAACCCTACTTTTATATAGTAAAACTGGGGTTTACAGGGGTAAACATTATTTTTCTTATTTCTGCTCAAAAACATATATTGTGGGTACTCGTTAGAACCGCCTGGTTTTGAGCAGAAATAAGAAAAATATCAAAAGTTTTTATCTGAAAATTTTCCTTTTTTTGGTTGTAAAATTTTCAATATATTTGAATAGGCTTGTTTGGGTAATGGCAGCTCCAAACTACCAACATATAAATGAAGTTACCCAGGAAACGCTACAATCACGGAATACAGCCTTCTTGAGAACAGAAAGAAGAAACCATCACGAAAACATACCTATATAATTTTGACGCCCATTAAACCCCACGTTTATGTAATAAAACTGGGGTTTACAGGGATATATATTATTTTTCTTATTTCTGCTCAAAATACAGATTGTGGGTACTCGTTAGAACTGCCTCGGCGAGGCGGTTCTAACGAGTACCCACAATCTATGTTTTGAGCAGAAACATGAAAAAAATATCAATTTTTTTTTTATCTGAAAACTTTCAGTTTTTTGGTGGTGAAATTTTCAATATATTTGAAAAGGCATGTTTTCGTTGTGCAAAATAGGAACAAAAATAACAACGGTACAGTTGTAATAACCGACTTGATTTTGTTTTTGCGTCGGTGGTTTCATGTGAGGAGTTTAATTTGTTGATTGATCTGGATCTACACTGTTTGTAAAGGCAGAGCATATCCGGGTTCAGCTGGATCAGGTTTAACCCTTAACTCTTTCATTTCCACAGGCGATAATAATAGGATTTTGCAAACAGCATAGATCCAGATGAGACGGCTCATATGATCCGTCTCATCTGGATCTACGCTGTTTGACATTCAGTCTTTCAACTTTACGTATAAACTTCTTTTCAAGCGATAGTTTGTTAAACAAAGAAAAGCAGACGACAAATGTGGTCTGAAATTTGGCAGCGAAAGAGTTAAAGATAGGACATAATAACTTCAGCCCATTCAACCAGAAAGCACATAATGACATATTTAACCATTGTAGACTCCGTCTAAACATTAAGTTCAAAAGTGTTACCACTGACCGTTCTAAGGCGGTGGTTCTGATGTTGCCAGAAAAATCTACTGAATACAGTAACACTTCAATGACTCGAACAACAATGGCTCGTTTATCGTGGCTGATTCGAATAAGTTTTCGAATCCCTTGAAAATTCTTCCAATAGCTCAAGAAAACAAGTATTAGGTATATTTTAGGGGAATTGTCTTGTTTTATCACGAAAATGTATGTTGTATGTACTCTTTAAGATTGTCTCATCGAGGAGATTCTATGAGTATACACAACCTAACATTATTTCATAGAATATCAAAAAGACGATCCTAAATCCCAGCTAGCGTTCTTTATAAATCGACAGTGGGCCGTTATCGGCCCGTCAGGGTAGCTGACGGGCCGATAACGGTCCGCTATAGATTTATAAAGAATGCTAGCTGGGATTATCGCCAAGTTGCTCGAACTACCTATGTCTAGAATCAATTTTCATTCTCCCAAAGATTTTAGAGCCATTGAAGTTGGACTGTATTGGTACATGACTTTACAACCCGATTGTTACTTACACATTTCTGAAATCACTAGGTGGAAGGATATGTCTTGTCTCGTTAGTGTTGAGATCAAATACTTTCAAGGCTACGGTCGGATTAGGTGTACCAGCCTGAAAGTAGAATTCTTTTTATCAACTCAGAGCCACAGTCGGATTAGGTGGGCCAGCCTGAAAGTAGAATTGAGTCAGCGCACGACAACTACAACTAGACTTGTGCGACCAGCGACGACTCAGATCAGCCTGAGTTTTCGCTGATCGCATGCGCCTTCTACAGCCTCCGGACTATCCAAAGAGGGATAAACAAGAAGATTTGCCATACTGGGTGGTTGTACAGCCTGATCTGAGTCTTTGCTGGCCACACAAGTCTTATTGTAGGTCTTGTCGTGCGGTGGCTCAATTCTCTTTATTAGCTTAGAACCGCAGCTGATAACTCGAATCAGACACCGAAAATTCTATCCAGGTTGGACCTAGGCTGTCTTTTTTTGGGCCACGTCAAGTGTAAATGTGTCTTCGAACACGCGCAAAGTACATACATTCAGATTCATACTGCTCATGCGCACTCATCCGGACTTTTGCTCTTTATTGATACATTTTGTAGGGTCAAATAATTATGTTAGAGTACAGCAAAGGCCCTGATCAGTCTGTGCCATGTGCCTTCGCTGCCCGCATATGCCAAAAGGCACGTTTTTGCATGACACGGCTCATATAGGCATTTCTTAAGTTACAAATGAACAAAAATGAGGTTGATTAAGTTGTTTTGATGAGATATATGCACAACACAAACATATACAGTTTAAGGGTTCGACTCTCCTAATACATATCTTGTTAATCTTGTATAATCAGCTCACAGATCAACTCGTCTTATACCTAATTTTACGAAGTAAATATGCAAATATAGTTTTGGTGACGTCATAGCCAGCACTACATAAGCTCCTTACATGAAGTCGCTCCTCGTGACCAGGCGCACTGATTAGCCTATGACCAGGAAGCAAGAAATTAAGGCAATGTGTACCTGTATATATATTATTCTTCACTTATCTATTCAGGTTCGGAAAACCGTAAACCTGTCATTTAGTATAAGCTACTCCATGCGAAATTGTACTTTTTGGACATGTGTTGGTTGTCTGTTGAAGGCCTTAACTGTCTGCTTGCAGACTCACTACAGAATATATCGATATGCAGCCATAACGGAAACACACCTATTCAAATATATAGAAAATTTCACCCTCAAAAACTGAAAATTTTCAGATAAAAAGCTCTGATAGTTTTCATATTTCTGCTCAAAACATAGATTATGGGTATTCGTTAGAACCGCCTCCGCGAGGCGGTTCTAACGAGTACCCACAATCTATGTTTTTGAGCAGAAATAAAAGAAATAATGTATACCCCTGTAAACCCCAGTTTTACTGTATAAAAGTGGGGTTTAAGGGGGTCAAAATTATATAGGTATGTTTTCGTGATGAATGGCCCTGATAAGACAGCCGTAATGCACAGGCTGGTCTTAGATATTGCTCTCCCCTTATGTCCGAAAAAACCCCAACTCTTTTTCACTTGGCAGGAAAAGTGAAGGCCTACGACAGCATGTACTTTTGTCTGGTCGCGATGTGCTGCTGGTCGCTATTTTCCTTTAGTTTGATGTTCAAACCTTGGTGCGATAGAGAAGGTAGCGTTAGAAAGAATTGCGCCTTATCAAAAATGTGCCTTCGGGTAACATGCGAATACAAATTCAAGATGAGTCTGCACATCAGAACATCGGTGCTTTTGCTGCTCTTGGATATATTCTATTGCATACAACGATTTTCTGAGTGGAAAATATAAGCCATGAACAGATTGCGCGGATGCGCTTGCTGGGCCGGGCAGTCGCTTACAGAATTCAGACAAATTTATCTGAGCAAACAGTGTAAAGCCTGGTCAGACATCAAATAACGTGGCATCTGATAAGGGCCTAAACTGTTTACTACTCTTGCAGAATATATAGACAACTAAACAAGTAGTCTACTGGTCTTTCTTCCCTTATATTTTTGTTCAATTTTTATATGGTAAGTAGGTAATGTGTCCGAAAACTTATGGTATGTCTGTAAGGTAGCATTTCCTATTGCGCGACAGGCTGGTTCCCAGTCAGCATTCTACGTAAATCTATATCGGGCCGTCATCGGCCCGTCAGGTTAGCTGACGGGCCGATGACGGCCCGGTGTAGATTTACGTAGAATGCTAGCTGGGTTTATGACTTCCTGGACATCTTAGTTACTATTTGGCAATATTCGCACATGAACAATGTTCTTGAGCACAGATTAAGGACTGGCCTAAATATATCTTGACGGTAGTCACTGGAATCTCCTCGTTAAACATATCCTCGTAGTCCTCATGCAAAAATACTCACAAAAAATATTTGGTAAAAAAACAATTAGTCTAAAGTATCATCTAAAAAAATACTGTGAGGCACTTCGAGATATACCGCCACTGGTATATGTGGAAATGAGAAATGTAAAAGAGGATTCTTTACAGCACTATGCTAATCTAATGTAACGGCTGAAAAGTGGAAGCAAAACAAATCAAGTATACGATAATGATAATATTACATCTCAAGTACAAATCAAGTTAAACCGACAAGTAATTGCCCATTTGCAAATAGGGTTCGGATGTCTGCATTTTTCATAGACCATGTCAAAATAGAATGCACGCCTCTCATAATTTAGAAATATTTTTTCTGTACTGCGAATTATCGTCGAATAACGCATGGTGTTGGAGGGGAGATTGCGAAGTATTAATTCACGACGGCGAAGCCGCAGTAAATTAATGTTCACATCTGCCCAACAACGTCATGCGTTATTCGCGATAATTCACAGCAGAGAAAATACATTTCGATTCTAATATGATACATAAAGGAAAATCGACATCGTTGCAATGTTTTCCAAATAACTCTTTTGCAGCTGACGTCGACAGCAGTAAATGTTTACGTGCTACGTCGTCGCGCCCTTTTGCACGCAATACGTTGACGACGTGAATTTTTAAAGTTTGATCACGGTGACGTTTCCATAAGGCGCAATGGGAAAAACGTTACTGTCATGTTAGAATACAAAATAACACACGTATAAGTAGAATGTTACTCTTAACGCTGATCTCGATCGTAAGTAGACGTTGATGACATCAACTTTCGAGCTCCTCTCAAGGTATTATAAATGAATCAACTTCATAAACAAAGAGGACGTCAAACTGTGGAAATCGGTTCAATGTTTGAGAAGCGAGTCTAAGGGGGATGGGGTAGGGGGTTGGTGGAGGAGGTGTCGGGGTGGAGGACAAGATAACTTGACACATGCAAACAAAAATGAAAGCAACACTCAGTAGTAAAAATAATCCTTCGCTCTAGTCAGGTAAAAATAAACGACACGAAATTAGTAGTTGTGAATGGTATTTCTTTATAATGGTTTGAGATAAAGTGCAAAGGTCAGAAATCAACAACCCAAAACATAAGATTTGGAAGATTTGAGACAAAATGCAGTCAACCGAGGCATCGGTGGTTCGAGCCACTGAGGGTTAATCATAGCGTCAGGTCAGGAGGTAAATGGCGATAATATATTTTTTTTTTTTCGATCTTCTAGACAATAATGTATGTTGAGTGTACTCATTAGAATCGCCTGGAGGCGATTCTAATGAGTACTCCCAACACACTATTTCATGATAAAATAAGAAAATTTCCTTATTTATTTGTTATCTTCAGCTATCGAAATAATTTCGTAGTGACTATAAATGAGTTCGAATTAGTCACGGTGAAGGAGCTATCGGTGTTCAAGCTATAGAGGTTCGACTGTAATTGAAAAAGTCGCTTATTTTTAAATCTAACGAACACCAAGAAGAAGCGCAAGCACACCAAAGAAATAGGTAAACAGAAAAAGGACAAACAACAACTCAACCACCGACTTAGAGCAGTCAGTAGTAAAATAGACAAAAAATACCTAATTTCAGCCCCAAACACATGAAGTATTGCATCTCATAACACACTTTTATCAGCGATACAAACTTCCTTTGAGGCGAATATTGTATGTTACAATATTACCTTAGGATAAGCCAGGCGTTTATTTTCAACATATTTGGAATTTCCATATAGCGTCATATCGTATCTAAATACTTCAGTATCGCTGATGGAAGCATACACAATATATTTGTCATCAGGGGACATCCAGATAGCGTTGTCAGAATGTAGAATTTCCTCTGAAATAGACAATATATTCGTCAAATGAGAGGGTTTTCGATATATCATATGTCACGACTACATACAATCGGGGTTTCGAGATGTATATTGTCTTCTTTTTATTAACTCTTTCGGTGCCACATTTCAGACGACATTTGTCGTCTGGGTTTTTTTTAAACAAACTATCGCTTGGAAAGAAATTTATATGTAAAATTGAAATATTTAATGTCAAACATACATACATGTATTAGCAAAAAGTAAACAAAAGTCTCGAAGTGAAGTGAAACCCAAAACTAAACATTATGATGTTACCTTCATATAACCAATCAGGAATTCCATTGTATATCTGGTCTAATTCTCCGTCTGTAGTTATAGTAATGAAGTTGTCTATTTCTGTATTTTCTAAACTAGGTTGGTAGTATATATTGTTCTCTTGTACGTAAATCTGAAAAAAAGATAATAATATGATATTTTACTTCTTACAGAGTGACATATGTAAGCACTGTTGGAGGAAAACTCCTACAGCTACTTATTGCCTTTACAACACGCAGAGTTGTGTGTTAATCCAGTAATGTACAGTGGAATATTCTACCTCACACTTTGGGCAGGCCCATTTCCAATTTCAATTTCAATTTTTGCATTTATTTCAATCAGTGTGCATTCTGTGGTGTTTGATCGGGATTTTTACTGTTTGCCAAGGGCACTTCTATGGAATCGCTAGGCATCTGAATCTGAACTGGTTATAGTGAAAAGCCAAATAGCAGTCATTTACCAAGAGTGTGCAACAGAGAGCTAGAGATGCAGGTATATATGGGTTGATGCTTATTAGGATAATGACAAACGTACAGTCGTATATACACCGCTGATATACACTGTTTTCGGTGTATGACAGAAATATATGTTTATCTACTATTAATTAGCATGTAATATGTCTATATATTTGACATCTGGCATATAATTATTTGCACCAGGAACACAGGCGATAAGGAAGGAATTTTTTAATTTACAATCATAGTATTTCGTGATTTTGTGTATTCTTTGTTTCCAAAGGCAATCTTTTTTTTGACATTTATTCCATAGCCCCAACTACAGAGTGCTAGCAGGAGTGTTAGTGAGGACACATGCAAAACAGCGAAATCGTTTTACTGACACATTCTTCTGTGTCCTAATTACAGGTGGTCCCGGTGTTAGTCTTACTCTTTGTTGCTTTGTGGTTTATTCTACGAGGCGATTTGTTGTATTTCTTTCCATGTGTCATTTTGTTCTTGTGATTTTCAGTCCTTTTAGTATTGCGATTACCTCGCTTGGGGAAGAGAGAGCTAATCTTAGTGCTTTTCGTACGTTTGTTCGATTTGTGCTTGTTTGGATTTGTCGGTTTCCTCTTCCTCTTGGGGTCTGGGAAGGGCTGCGGTTTGTGATTGTGGCACTCCCTGGACTTTTCTCTTACTTTTTTTAACATTGCGCGGAAACACGGGCTGACGCGCGGAGCATGTGTACCAGAACCATGTCCAGTATAATTCTGATACGATATTCTGATGCAATTACTGAAATCCTACATGTAGACAAAAGGAAGGGACGCAAATAGTACCACCGGGTATTCAGGACAACATAACAATGCTAGATCAGCATTCTTTTGGGGCAAGCAGCAGTTAACTTTTTGGTAGCTTTTTTTATATTTTTGCCGCTGCAGACAGGGTTTTCTTTCAGAATCTATTTGATATTTGGCTGTTGCATGAAATGCAAACACTGATATTTGATTTTCTGGGAAAATAAGAAAAAAATATTTATTACACAATATCCTTTACTGAAATACCAGATTTATTATGACTAGGTGGGCATTTTGATTGTATTGAGGCTTTACGGCCCAGTCAACTCATTAGGGTCTTGTCGAGCGCGGTCAGTTTACCTATTCACATTTTGTCCTGGGCAGGCTTAGTCCTCTAAGCGGTTAACCAGTACTTGTGCACATATTTTCGCCAGAAACTGACAACTGCTCTTCTTGAATCAGTGGAAGGGGGAAAATAACCATAAAAATATTTCATGATCCATCCCCACGAAAGAAAGTTGTCGAGCCCGGCAGATATCGAATTCGCGAACTCCTGATCATCAGTCGCACGCGCATCTGACTGAGCCAACGAGACCGTCGTTAGACCCGCCTCGGCGAGGTCTAACGAGTACCCACTATGTTTTTGAGCAGAAATAAGAAAAATAATGTACACCCCTGTAAACCCCAGTTTAACTATATAAAAGTGGGGTTTAAGGGGGTCAACATTATATTGGCATGATTTCTGATGATTTAGAAATGTTTTGTACTCCAGCCGACTCTGACTTTACTAGAGTACGTTCCAAATTCAAAGAAAAACAGAGTTTGATATCATTGTTAAATAATATGTCTTCCCCTATTTCAACCATGTTTGGTTGGGTACTAATGGAAAATATGTTAGATGACGAGTTTCTGTTGCCTAGTAAGTAGGGGAAACAGTATGAAATACCACAAGTTTTGTATTTCATTTTGTTATGGCCAATTAACATTTAGTCCTCCTGAAGCTCGTTGCCAACATGTTCAACCGTTACAGTACTGATAACCTACTCATTAGTTAGCATGATATAATATTATATAATATAAGTAATATTTCTGTAAATAGCATTAGCGCCACCTTGTTTACACCTATCTGATTCCCGATAGTGATACAAATATTAAAGTAAATGTTATTGTGACAGAGGAGTTGAAATAGTGATCTCTGGTGCTGAACTATTCATCCTTGCAACACTACTAGTTACATTTACTGAGAAAGAATCTACGTCTGTTGGTAGGCAAATGTATCAGAATAATATATATCAACATGAAATGGTTACAAATTTTTCGACGACAGTGAGCAGTCAAAACTTGACATAGTACGAATCACCATAAATAGAGTCATACAACTTTCGTCATTTTTACATTCTAAATTTCATTCTGTCTTATTCGGAGATTTAGTTTTATATCAATTTAAAACTGAAAACATCTTCAGGGAAAATCGGACCGATGTCAAGTTTTGTGATACCAATTTTCGGAAGTTCAATACAGAGATTCTGCAGAAATATAGGTGAAGATACCAAGGAAATGGCACAGTTGCGAAGCCAGCCTTCCCGACGCACTAAAAGAAGGAGGGATTAGGAACAGGAATACAAAAACCAACGTCAGATATGAAACCAGCGACACAACCCCCCTAAATTCGAAGTTAAAAACTTAATTAATGGACAAACTTAAATAATACATTAATGATCATATGATTTCTTTACTTTCAGGACTAAATTTCAAAATATTTATGGCACAAATGAGAAAAAAATTGGGGAAATGCAAACATTCTTTGTCCTATTTGATCGAAGAGTTCCTTGCTGACTAACACTGTAAAACAGTTTGCTTTTAGGAATAACTTTTGTAAAAGGGGTCGTATACTTACCAATTTATGCTCCTGTGATGACCAACTGACGTACTGAAAATGTGGTCCTTTCGGTCCAATGAGATCGTAGGGAGTACTATTGGAAAGTAAAAACAACACTACTGAATTATTATGGGAACGAATACAAATTCATGTGAGGAAACGCTATCAACTCTTTTGACCCTTCGGAAAAAAAGTCTACCCTAAAAGAAAAAATCTGTTCCCCTTAGTGGCAGACTCCCTTCCAGAAGGGAATCAGTGAGCAAAAAAGTATACAGGAAATCGATCAGTTAAAAGCTGGCAGCAAAACTGCAATTAAACTGCCATTTAAGTTAAGCAAAACATACAGTATTTTTTTAAATACTCGCCTTAGATCAGACTGCTCCTAAATGAGTACATTACTTACCAGTCCGTCAGACAATTTAGATTGATCTTGCCGTTTAAACTTTAAGGGTACATTCAGAATGACGTTTAGGTATCCGAATATATAGGGCAATTATTGAAACTACCAATTTTTACTCATACATATTCGTGGAACTTTAGCCCACGTATTCCTAATACAGTAAAATTCCGCTCTTAAGATCACCTTTGGTAATGCCTCAAAGTGGTCTTATTCGCCAGGTGGTCTTAATATTGAATGTAGAACATAGCTCCAGATAAGGTGATTTTTTAACCAAAACGTACTTTCTTATCTTTTCACAAAAATATGTTGTGGTACTCATTAGAACAGCCTCGCCGAGGCGCTTCTATGAGAACCAAAACATATTTGTTTGGTAAGAAATAAGAAAATTAGTATGCAGATACACCATTTTAATTTGAGCTACGTAGAATAACAAGAAAATCCCATTTAGGACTGGCAAAAACGGGTGTTTATAGCGGAGTGGTCTTTTTTCGAGTGGTCTTAATTGCGGAGTTTTACTTTAGTTGCACAAGAATATTCGACTACTGTGCTATCTGCATGACAAACAGTGCACACCTTGCAAAGAGAGATAAAATAACTACTAATTGCTCTTTTTTTGCACAGACATAGTTTTCTAAATATTTAGGATAAATTCATACAATTTGTCCAGACCAAATCAGTATTGAAAGATTTACCATGTAGGTTTAATAATAATGGAGTAACGCTAAGAATTGGGACAGACTGAACTGACAAAGTAGTGTAGACCTGGATCAGACGCCGTAGAATGTAACGTCTGATCAGGCTCTACTTTGTTTGCCACTTATCTAGCAGTTGTTAAATACATCAACAGGTAGTAAATGGGACTTGTTTAATTTTTAGGTAAAATAAAAGTAAAAAAGGATTGCCTTTGGAAACAAAGAACACACAAAATCACGAAAATCGGAGACTCGGTTTGATTGAGTCTCTTCATATGCAACACTGTAGTTTGCCAGGCTGCCGCCTCCCCGTCCCAAACCCCCCAGCACCGGCTTAAGCGGTAATTGATTTAAAAAAAACCCAGGTGACTCAATGATCCCAAAGGAAATAAAATATAACCTGCACTATGATGATGTACGGGGAGACTTTATACGGCCGCCACACGGTACAAAACCAGCTATAGTAGTGTAAAATACAAGTAAAAAAGGATTGCCTTTAGAAACAAAGAACACACAAAGTCTGGTAAGCAATTGTCGGAATATTTAGGGTTAATAAGGCTTTATATGAAGAGACTCAGTCAAACCGAATCTCCGATTTTCGTGATACTGTGTGTTCTTTGTTTCCCAAGGCAATCCTTTTTGACTTTTATTTTATGTATAGCAAATTATATGAAGAGACTCAATCAAACTGAGCCTCCGATTTTCGTGATTTTGTGTCTTCTTTGTTTCCAAAGTCAATCCTTTTATTTTATGTATAGCAAACCAGATAAGAGGAATATAACTGGACCTCTGTATTTGTCTTCATTTAATAGTTCAAGACTGCGCAAATTACGATATATGTTAAATTCCTACATAGGAGTACATTGTACTAATGAATCGCCAAATGACACTGGATATTCAACCTAACTATTTGGACAATAAATAGTAAACACAGTTAGTTAACTATCTTTTGATGTATCACATGTTATTAACATAGACACATTTTTAAGTCAATTACTACAACTGAGGGCCGTCAAATAAAGAGTTTTCATAGTATATTCGACCAGCGAGACCCCGATAAAAACAGTTTCATCAGAATGTTAGGTGTGTGTCCATATATTCTATAATATCAAATAACTCTGAATGCGAATTGCGAAGCCCCTGATCAGACTGTCCTTATATGGAGGCTTACCTGTGCATTCGTTTCCGCATCTGCTCTGAGGAAACAATTCGTCATCGAATACACCTTTTCTCATGCGGTGATTCTATTATAACTACGACGTATACTATTTGATATGCAAAAAAATATCAGGGAAGATATCCAGGATTTACCATAATCACTAACCACAGCCTTCCTGAGACTTATTTCATTTTGAAGAATTATTTCATTTATTGCAATATGGAAACGCTCCTTTCGACATCTCTTGGAAAGATTTTTTCTGCTTGGCGTTTTATTTTAAATGAAAATATTTTGTTCTGACTGACCATATCTTATCAGAAACCATTTGTCTTTCCTATTTCTGTGTTTTGTTCTCAAATATTTACACAAAAATTAAATTTAAGGCTAAAAGTTGGCCTGACCTATGCAATTTCTATAGTAAAGTGATTTTTTGGAATTTTTGTCTAAGAAAATAGTTTTTACTTTCCTTTGCTGAATTTGGATTATTGATGTTTCACAACAATATTGTGAAAATTTCAGAAAAAATGAACAACTGGAACTAGTTAAAAATCTGGCTCCAAACTACCTACCCTACAGATTTCTGCATTATTTGGCTTCATTTTTACTATGGGAAAAAGTGAAAATATTTGATTTTTTAAAAACCAATGACTAGAATGAAACTTTTCGTACATAGGAAGTTACGACAAATGGTTTTGCATTAAATCATGACAAAAGTTTGCAAATTTACTTCTTATGTGCAAGGCGTCTAGCAAAAAACTACTTTCTGAAAGATGTCGAAAGCACAGTAGATGATAGTTTATGTAATATAATTCTTACAAAAAGGATTACCCTTGAGAGCACAAAGCTGAAAAGACAACACATAATGTATCAAGTTTTCGTTCTTAAACTAGCTGGTTTCGTACAACTAGTCCTCATCAGTGAATCATCCCAGCTAGCATTCTACGTAAATCTATATTGGGCCGTCATCGGCCCGTCAGCTACCCTGACGGGCCGATGACGGCCCAATATAGATTTACGTAGAATGCTGACTGGGATATAAATTTAAAAAAAAATTCCGGAATGGGTTCAATGATCATAAAAGACCATAAAATACAACCTGCATTAAAGTGAAGTACGGGGAGACGTTTTACGGTCTCCACTCTACTATCTACTATCCAGACACCAGCGGGGATTATTTAGCTCATTTCAATTTATTTGAAAACAGAATATCGCTCACCCCTGGGTTAGGAGGCATGAGTAGTATAGTTTTGTATTGTTGTTCATGAACACACTCAATAAACCTCAGTGAGTCTGCTAGAGATTATTTGTTATGCTCTAGCGTTTTGGGAGCACTGCACTCATTTGGATTGATCTGAACATACTAATACTGCCGAATCATGGGATAGGAGGGATCAGCAGTGTTTAACGTAATATTAAAGTTCATTTACACACTCGATAAAAGCGAGTCTGCTATTTCCTTTAATTTAATGAGTGTTGTGCTTCAAAAGTTATCGGTTTGGAGAATTTGTAGTAGCGGACAAGCGGGATGTGGACCACAGACATTAATATGGTACATATACCACATCCCAAGTAAGTTCTCGTACATGTATCCTGCTGACTTATTGTGATATGTCTCTTGTAAATACAGATACTTAACATATACCAACGGAATACGCTGGCATGTTAGGACCAATCACCTATGTTGTCGATCACAAAACTCAGTGAAGACACACCGAGACCGTCAGGATGATAAGCGGCCTATTGATATACCAGCACTAACGTTAGGAACAGATGATTCCATCAATATGCCTTGCCTAAGACGAAGTGAATCAATATATCTTGGCTAAGACGAAGTACATGTAAACACATCAACTTGCATTTTGTTTCTTTCTACAACGATGGGCAATTCCAAGAGTTTCACTTTAGTAATTACCTGTCAGAGATTATTAATATTTCTAATATGTACCCATTGGCTGGGCGATACACATTGTCTGCGGCTGCTCTTGTAAGTATCAATGTGGTCAATAATCATAATTGACAGCAAAAGTATAATAATTGAGAGGTGCTAGTAAAACAGAACCATTTCAGCTTATGTGAACAGTGAGACCATTATCAGCCTGCAAATCCACAGTCTGATCAGGGCATTTGGTGTCCACTGAACGAATCACTAGATACCATAAGATACATCGACAGACAGCGAGAACTTTGATGGACTGTGCCAAATTTACTAGGGTGATCGATCTGCACATGTGTAATTTGCATACGGTTCTTGTAGATAGGATTCTGCTAGTCTCATTGATACTACGCTACTGCCTTTCCCAGAACATATACCGTTCGGCCAAATCAGAATGTCTCCGAAACTATATGCTATTCAGGGAGAGACGCGTATAAAATCAAAACAAATATCAAATCTTACCGAGATAACGTATCATAAATTTTGACCCTCGATATCTGTGAATGTCTGTATATCTGTAATAAATAATACATGTGATAAGGGATAGTCATTGACGGCATACATGTACGTCTGAGTTGAAATATTTATTTGTTTCCATTACGAAAACATGCCTATTCAAATATACTGAAAATTTTACCACCAAAAAATGAAAATTTTCAGATAAAAACCTTTGATAGTTTTCATATTTCTGCTCAAAACATAGATTGTGGGTACTCGTTAGAACCGCCTCGGCGAGGCGGTTCTAACGAGTACCTACAATCTATGATATGAGCAGAAATAAGAAAAATAATGTATACCCTTGTAAACCCCAGTTTTACTATATAAAAATGGGTTTAAGGGGGTCAAAATTATATAGGCATGTTTTCGTGATGAATTGCATAGACGTGTACAAGATTCACACTGTCGAAACAAGGCATCTTATACAAATAAGGGTCCAAGAATTCATACTTTCGCCCTCTATACGAGATTTCAGTTCCACTGGAAGTTTCATTTCTGTGTTACCGAGTGTTAAGCTTAGTTCTAAAACAAAAATCCTCAGTCTCTTACGCTTAGTCTCTTTCATAAATTTATACAGAGCTTCTCCGACTAATATTCTTCGAAATCACCTCAGAGTCGGACATATTTCCTTTAAATCCCCTCTACATAGAAAAAAAATCAAAATCTGCATACAAATGTATATTGCCAATAGAAAATATAAGCCAAGTCACCCAGGACATGTCACAATCATGAAGAACAACCTTTTCGAGGCACCAAAAGAAGGACTACTAACATAAAATCAGTGACAAAACAAACGTCACATATTAAACAGAAGAAAAAGAACAGGGCCTAGTTATTCAAAACTAACGATGTCGTTAGTTTACGTATCGTTAAAACTTTTTCATTAAATATGGCATATACCCCAATATTTTTGCGAAAGCTACTCACATTTTTTTTTTCAGAAAAATACCTGTGAATTTGATATTGTACTTACTAGAACAGTTAACATTTTGACCACTAACGAGCTCGTTAAGCTAACGATGCTTTGAACAACTGGTCCCAGATCTGTAACAGAAAAGCTGCCTTGGAATGGTCAGCAGAAAAAAATATTTGGGGCGTCTAAAACCAGTTTTACACGCGAGAAACCGCGAGTTTATTTTTGATGCTGCTCAGCATTAAAAACATATGTTCGTTCGCACAGAAGACAAGCCGATATCATTGAAACATTCAATTTCACTTTAACTCGGTATTTAAAAGCCCATCTATCTACCGACTCGATGACAAGCTAACGCGAGAACAGTGGAAAATACTGGTATTGCCCAACTGATATCATTGAAGCATTCAGCTATGCGTTTACATATTTAGATGTTAAGTAAAACTTCAATTTTGGACAAATAGAGTTATCCATAAGAGCATCAACTACGAAAGAAAATTCTTCTGATACCGAAGCTCCATCTTAGGCGTTAATGTTTATAATATCTACTAGAATATATTCTTTGAATACATAACAAAAGTGCGGAATGGATTTGGGTTTAATAACTAAACAGGTAATTGACAGTTTGCAACAGTTACAATTGGCATTTCACATAGGAATGAATGGATACATATTACGCGCTATAACGTTCATTAAAAAATCAAAGCAAACGAAAGAAAGCAAGGGTTGAACAATTCAGATAACCAATTATCTGTTTGATTAAGTTACTGTCATTTACATTATAATCTAGAAGCAATGAACTAACATCATATAATCACTGACCAGGCCACAAAAATATAATTGAAAAAAAGGTAAGAGAAAAGTCCAGGGAGTGCCACAATCACAAACCGCAGCCCTTCCCAGACCCCAAGAGGAAGAGGAAACCGACAAATCTAAACAAGCACAAACCGAACAAACATACGAAAAGCACTAAGATTAGCTCTCTCTTCCCAAAGCGAGGTAATCGCAATACTAAAAGGACTGAAAAACGCAAGAACAAAATGACACATGGAAAGACACAACAAATTGCCTCGTAGAATAAACCACAAAGCAACAAAGAGTAAGACCAACACCGGGACCACCGCCTTAGAACGGTCGGCAGAGCAAACCACCGGGGGGTTTAAAGCACTTTTACAGCTAACTAACTTCACCCTGGGTCCCGATGCTACTCTTAATACAGAAATACATAAAAATTCGGTTCGCATAAAGGCTCCCAACTCAGTCAATGCATCAAAGCGAAAACATAAAAATCAAATTAATCACTATAATAAACAAAGACGAGTACTCATGGCTAATTCTACTGTATGCCAGAGTAAATGAAAACCAATAGTTGAACCACGGCGGGCCAAGCCAAAGACATATCGTCAAGCCCCAACCCACTGGTTAAAGTTTTACGAAGAGGCCGTCATTGAGTCTGAGGCCCGAACCGCCGTCGTGCAATTAAAGAGTGAAGCATAGCCATCAACAATGATTGGGTTGACAACTAGGCATGCAGTCTGCCGCATAATATCCAGGCTATAGCCAATTCTTTTATAACGGTTAATAAATTTTCTGAATTGCTCCGAAAAGTAAGATTTACCTACAATTTTTCTAAATCTGTACACTAAGTCACCGTAAAATTCGGGTTCCGATATACCTTGTTGCAGAAGTGTTTTCAGGCTGACGCTATATTTTTCTAACAAGGCACTGTGTCTGCGATAAAATTTCGAAAACGCCTTTAAAATAACGATAGCCCTGCCTAAGAAGTTTGGCAGTAAGGGCTTTATTACGGTAGTTAAAGTCATTAAGATTTGAAGAAGCTCTGGCGAATCTTATAAGTTGAGATATGTATACCCCATGAAGCCAAAATGTATCAGTTGTACAATTATTAATGTTCAAAATCGTTGTGGTTTATTTTTGCATAAAGGTATTATAAAAAAAGATAGATAATCTGGAGGTTCAAAGTATGTTGCTGATGGACTAAAAATGTATGGAAGATGTCAAGGAAGAGCCACACTCACAGGACATAGCCTATTAATGATACCAAGAAGAAATGCGAATAATCCAAGACAGTCAGTAGACAAGCCAGAAACCAAATAAAATCAACCAGCTCCCTCTTGCCCAATAATGTGATTATATTGTAGAAGGATCCTCTAAACCCAATATATTTGCAAAACAGATAAATCACATGTAAAGTAATTCGTCATAGGGAAGTGATACTAGGGAGATATTTTTTTTCTGGGAATAGATAAGAAATAATTCCATTCTGGCTTCGCCACTGGATGATATGACATTAACCTTATACTCTAATTTCCGATGATATATTTCTAAAATGTTTGACAGCTAAGATGATTTTCTTATAGGAAAGGTTAGCCGAAGTGGAATTTGGCTTCCCTTCTAATGGTGTTATTTTTCATTTCATCATAGATGTTCTTTGCCTTAAACGACTTCTACCTGATGTCTGCCTCTGTCATTCTTCGCGAATCGGGACAGTTAAGTTAGATCGGTAGGGGCTGCTTGATTTCTTAAGGTTTGCGACGGTAACTCCTGTCTGAAGACTGCGGCTGCTGAGTTTTGCTGTATGCGCCGGAAAGGATGTACAGTATTTGCCATCATATGCACTTCAACATTTTACTTTCAGTTTGCTTCAGGTAATTTTGCATGGTCGCCCGAATTCTGATGTAGCTCAAAATTACAAACATATGTACGGTCCGAGTAGGGTTATCTACATCATCAGTGAAATATCACAGAACCCGCCACCGCCCCACCCCCTCCCCACCCCCCACACACAAATAATCACAAAACTGAAATGAAACAAAAGTCCGGGGTACTTTATAGATATTTCCGCGATTGTATATATTACGAAAGTCGAGTAGAAACTGCTGGATTTTGGATATCAACGCTGTATTAGAACAACAATCGGTAGGTAATCCTCATCGTTAACTTCAGAGAACAGAACGTCTGACGGAAGATCCATTTAATTACTTAATGTTGATATATATTGCAGCCGCAACGTCAGAAAACTTACCTTCGGACATGTGTGCGCTACGAAGATTCAGCTCGGCATGCGCATTCTCGCAGTCTGATAGGATTCATCACTCAATGCATTTTGGATAGCCAAGGATGCATTCTTTGTGCGGACAACAACGATTTTGATCAGCTTGTACGGGTGCGCAGGCTGCTTTGAGTCTCCGTTAGGCGCGCATGTCCGTTTTCTTACGTTGCGGTTACTGGCGAATAAAGCCTTATAATAACAGAATATAACTCCACCTAAAACATTGTGCCTGCCTCGGTGGCTCAGTTGGATGCGCCGTCCGACTGGAGACCAGGAGGTCGCGGGTTCAATCCCCGCCGAGGTCGGCAACATTCTTTCGTGGAGATTGATCATGAAATATTTTCTACGGTCATTCTCTCCCTTCCGCTGATTCAAGAAGGGCAGTTGTCAGTTTCTGGCGAAAGAATGTGCACAATACTGGTTAACCGCTTAGAGGACTAAGCCTGCCCAGTAAACTTATATAAATTGACCGCCTCGACATGACCCCATTGGGTTGACTGGGCCGTAAAACCTCAACACAAACAAAACCTAAAACATTGAAGTAACTTAAATATATCATAATGTATATATTTTTGACCCCCTTAAACCCCACTTTTATGTAATAAAACTGGGTTTACAGGGGTATACATTATTTTTTCTTACTTTTGCTCAAAACCATAGATTGTGGGTACTTGTTAGAACCGCCTCGCCAAAGCGGTTTTAACCTCAATCAATGTTTTGAGCAGAAATATGAAAAATATCATAGTTTTTTTTTATCTGAAAATTTTTAGTTTGTGTAGTAGAAAGTTTCTATATATTTGAATAGGCATGTTTTATTAATGTATTGAAAAGATCGCAGTAGGTAATTTTAATCACATATTACAGCTGCTGCTTGTTTTAAAACGAGGGTTACAGATTTAATCAGAAAGTATTACATTGGCACTTATACAGATCTACTGGAACATAATGTACTTAGCTTGGATGGTTTCACTGAAATTTAGAAAGGCGTTTGATATCTACGTATGAGAACACACAAGTCGTAGTTTTATTTTTAGTTTGTAAGTTACAGAAAATGAAGACACCTATATCTTTAATTCAACGCCGATCTGCACTATTTTCCGCTCAGCCAGCTGTTTAGGGCATTCCAAAAGAGAGTAAAACTGACTTGTTGAAATGTTATGATAAGGAGTTAAGGTGTCCAGATACTTAGGGTAAATGCGATACCTCTGATGTCCTTCTTCCAACACGAAGAGTGTGACAACGTGTTTACGACTAGGGAACACCTAGAATCATATTCGGGCAACTAGTAGTCCATGATGAGTCATTACATTTCTACCGACATGTCCTGTTTACCAAGATGTATGATTGTCTGAACTGTCTTTTATTATACGTCTAACACGAAACTTTATGTCATTTATTCTTAAGTATGTAAACTATGTTTGCATTGTAAAGTGACTGTCCAGCTAGCATTCTTTATAAATCTACAGCGGGCCGTTATCGGCCGGTCAGGGTAGCTGACAGTCCGATAACGGCCCGCTATAGATTTATAAAGAATGCTTACTGGGTGATGAATATGTAGTAATAGAAATATGGGCAGAGGATACTGATACTTACATAATGTATGTCATAAGGTAAAATTACAAATCTTCCATCTGGCGATATTTTATACTGTGATGTGTCTAACTCTCTCTGAAACATAAAACGTGAATAGATAATTAAACAGTAATGAAACATCCTCTTTAAAGAAACTACAGAGCTCGGAAATCAACTCGCAGAAATGGAATTGTTTAAGGAACGGAAGTGCACTGACAGCCAATAATTTAAGGACATCAGCTAAGATTATTTCTTGCAAAATCAATAGAAAACAGATACTAAACTATTTATTTTCAAATGCAATCGAAAATTTACAAAATGCATACAATACTGTCGAGACTAACTGCAGATTGTAATACCACACAAATAAAAATGGCGATATCCAAGAAAGGCCCATCTCAGGGATCACAACCATTACGAAAAACATATAAATATATTTTAAAATTTCACCACCAAAACCTGAAAGTTTTCTGATAAAAGTTCTGATTGTTTTCATTTTTCTGCTCAAAACATAGATTTTGTGTACTCGTTAGAACCGCTTCAACAATAATGCTATTTTGGGTACTAACTGGAATCGCGTTGACAATATACACCTAATCTTTGCCCAGCATGTATAGTTTTGAGAAACAGAACAGTAAAATCTGTATAATACCATTATCTTGACCTATGCAAATCAATTTGTAATGATATAAATTTTCACTTTAAACATATACAGTCGACTCTCGTTCTCGAATTCCAAGGGACTCTCTGAAACACTTCGAAATATCCGTACCTCGACATATCAGATTTTCAGAATTGAGGAAAAAATAATTCGAACAACCACAATTAACAAATATATATGTAATTGGACTCTTGACGTTTGAGATATATCGAAAATATTGTGGAAAAGATGAGGAATTGCGCCTTAGGAGCAATTTCTCCTCTTTTCAACAATATGTTTTACTTGTTGTTAGCTTTTTCATGTTTAGGCAGGGAGAAGATTTTCACTTCGAGATAAGCGGTTATTCGAGATAAGCGAGTTCGAGATAACGAGGGTCAACTGTATATAGATTCATCAACATTTAGAGAGTCAAATGTATCCTTGTCTTGAAATCATCCATAAATGCATTTCACTGGGGAAGCCATGCCTTCATTAAATTACATTTTATATTGTTACTGACACTGACACGACATCTGTACGGGAACATTAGTAAAAAGTGCCATTTAGAAGGCGAACGTTAAGATCAATGATGTCCCGAAAATTCGCAGAGAATGCAGAGAATTTTTCACCATCTCTAAAACTGTCCACTGACCGATGGACCAGAACATTCGTGGAAGTTTTACAGTAATGTTCCTAACTGTTCATTCAGGGTAATGGGTACACTTGGTAGATCCTCTGCCATTTTTACGACGGGCCACTTTCTGACTTCCTATCTGCTTTTGGGCTCACCAGAAACATTCCGAAACATTCCGAAAAGCGGTCTACTTAAAAAGGAAAAAAAATTGTTCCCAGTTTCCTTTCAAAGTAGTACTCTAGTCAAAAGGGAGGCTAAAACATTTTATGGATTTGGTGGCTGTAAAAGGTCTCCCCGTACATTCATTTAATGCTCTTAGTTTTCCAATCCTCGGGATTGCATTTACAATTGTTTTTCATCGTTCCCTTAAATTGGCATCCTTTAGATACCTGTTGAAGGTCATAATTAAACCGATGTTCGTACCTCGTTGTATAACAGTTGTTTGTTTGATATCTGTAGGAAAGCAACTGTCCGTTTGGCTTTCCGCTAGTGATGTTTCCATTAGGGTCTAGTTATTTCGTGTTTGTGTTTCTTTCCCTTTGATGTCTCTGATGGGAGGTTCGGGATAATTGTATCGGTTCCTGATCATTGCCTTCCCTTCTATTTTGGTATTCATTCACCTTAATTAAATATCCTGACCTATCTATCTATCCTCATTTAATAACTTCGCATTCGATCATAATGCCATTTGGATGTGCGGCTAAATGCAGAATTTAGCAACAAAAATAACTGGACGAGCCATTAAAACTAAAAGTAATGCATACCTCTGATTGGGTAAATTAAATAAGAGATTTAAATTCCTCCGTGGTTTCTGCAGCAACCGCAGTAGGATGCAAACCATTCCAACGTGAAATAGTTCGGGGGGAAAGTACTATAGATCATCAGTGAACAAGTATCTTGTTTACTGTGAGGTATGTGAAGCTCTAGTTTGTCTCAAACCAAATGCACGGGTCAAATATTTTGATCTATCAAGGTCAACAGTGCCTGTATGGATTTTGTGGAAGAAGGCCAGACTGTTCTCGACTGGCTTTCATTGTTGGCTACTGCAGTTCATCCAGCATCTCGCCAAAATGGCTGGTGTTTCGCCAACCCCTGAAAATCTAGCGGACAGCAGTCAGCCGAACTTTCTCAATTTGACATGTTAATGCTTCAGTGTATGGAGTCAAAAACTGGGGCTGCCTACTCCAGCTTGGGAGACACAAGCATTTTGTATGCAGCATCCTTGACTTCTTTAGGTGCCAGTGAACGGTCCAGGCGGAGACTACCAAGATTCCTTGTAGCTCTGGAAGAAATATACGAGACATGCTGACCACAATCCACATTCTCTGAAACAGTAATACCCAGGTAATTTGATCTATTAGGAGAGTTCGTATAACAAGATAACAAACAGTAAAAACGAATGTACGAGTACTTCCTTCGAAAACGAAATAAATTCAGGACAAGTCAGTCAGCTTATCCGTCAAAAAGGTAAGAGAAAAGTCCAGGGAGTGCCACAATCACAAACCGAAGCCCTTCCCAGACCCCAAGAGGAAGTGGAAACCGACAAATCTAAACAAGTACAAACCAAGCAAACGTACGAAAAGCACTAAGATTAGCTCTCTCTTCCCCAAGCCAGGTAATCGCAATACTAAAATAAAAAAAACACAAGAAAAAAATGACAACTCACGAAAGTGGAATTGTCCATGACGACAGATGTACCATTGTCAAAACAGTCGAACTCAACAACGGCTCCTTCATCGGTCCGGTAAACAAACTTCTCACCTACAACAAAAATATCAACTCGTACGCTTATGCATGTCATCATCTGAATCTGACGAACAAACATCTTCAGTTAAAACATGGCTAAACATAACATAGGGTATTCACATACTATTTGTAATATTTATCCGCTAAAAATATATGTTGTGAGTACTCATTAGAAGCGCCCCGCTGAGGCACTTCTAATAAGTACCAGAACATGTGTTTATGTAGGAAAATATTAACTCTTGTCCTGCTGAACCCGGATATATCCTGCCTTTGCAAACAGTGTAGATTCAGATCAGTTGGCTTCTGAAGAAGCCAACAGATCTGGGTCTGCTATGTTTGCCATTAAGTATGTGAATTTATAACAACAATCCGGATCAAGTAATCTGATTGGCTGAAAATTAGAACTGGGCGTGGTATCTTGATTTATTCAGCAGGACAAGGGTTAAACAAATCAGTACTCTTTGTACAGAAAAGAGCCTTATCTAGAGTTATGTAAAGTAGCTTCTCATCCATATTGTCTTGTCAGGCATTCGCTATTCACAGTTAAAGAATCTAACCACTGAGCAAGTGCATATTTTTGGCTTATCTGGTTTTCAAATAGGCCATGTCATGTCAAACTGTGTCTTAAAGGCATGTAGAAAAGTATATTGCCTGATCAGTCTGTGCATCTAAGCAGTATAATCTTTGCCTTCACTGTCCGCTTTTATCTCCACTGTATACAGCAACATTTATCAAAGTCAGCGAACCTAATGCGAACATGATCTGAATTTGCGCATTTCCTTTATGCTCTCAGACATTTTCGCTTGACGCGGCTTCGTTATGCTGCTCAACTGATGGCTAGAAATAATTTTAGAACACAGAATTATATCATTTACCCATAATGTTCTTAAAATTAGGTCACGGTCACAAACATTAATCTACTCTCAGGCATGTCCAAACGATATATACATGCATGTGTGGTACTTTTGCGCCCGTCGGCTCAAGAAATATCGCGCAGACAAGAAATTTTGACGTCCAAGCCTACGTGAACGGGACCAGCCAATAACAACAATGCACCCCATCGCCTCTGTTCATTAGGTGAATCATAATGTTCAAAGACAATAAATAAGTTGACGAGACATATACCGCGGCTGTTACGAAATGTTTCGTAGCTATTTCTATGAGAAGATCTTACCTTCGCCCCATACCGGCTGAAATAGTTTCGGCTCATATGTACCATGCATAAAATCTTTGAAATTCAGCTTTTGTCCCGGTATTTCATCTACATGTTCTGGAAGAAACAAGAAAAGACAAAGTTGAATAAAATTTACGTGTAAAGTGTTGAGATAGATAAGCCACAGCTTATTGTGGCGTCTGATCTGGGTCTACACTGTTTGCATGCATCACGAAAACACGCCTACATAATTTTGACCCCCTTAAACCCCACTTTTATATAGTAAATCTGGGGTTTACAGGGGTATACATTATTTTTCTTATTTCTGCTCAAAAAACATAGATTGTTGGTACTCGTTAGAACCGCCTGGGCGAGGCGGTTCTAAAACGCCTCGGCGAGGCCGTTCTAACGAGTGCTCACAATCTGTTTTGAGAAGGAATATGAAAACTATAAGAATTTCTTTATCTGAAAAGTTTCCTTTTTTGGTTGTAAAATTTTCAATGTATATTTAAATAGGCGTGTTTTCGTAATGGCTCTGTCTAACCGAAGACCAAGGGTAAATACAGTGATATATCATGGGCTATAACATGTTCATTTACTTTAAATACACTCGTTAAAGCAATGGTTTATTTCATTAATTAAAAGTCGGACAAGCTCGCCCGTTTCAACACTTTATACAGTCTACAGGGGTAATCATGGGGAAGGGGTTCAGAAATTATAATGATGTTCATATGATCAGATGGTTAAGTAATCTCATACGAATCTATACAACTGCTGCCAGCTTCGCATTAGCCCTTGATAAATATGATTACGTGTTACTATGCTGAACCTGACATTTTCAGGAATGGGTAACTCGTTTAAACATTTGCCCAGCCAAGTGAACAAAGGGTATTGTCTTATTAATTCATACTATATCAGATAGCTATGAAGAACCCCATAGTTTAATAAAACCATAGTTGATAGCTATGTTTTCCTCTTTAACTGCACGACGGCGAACAAATGTATAGGAAATGTCCAGGAAAAGCCACAATGGCAACCTAACCGTTTTATTAAAACTTTAATGCTTGGTGCTGTGTCTTAGATGGAAACATAGATTGTTGGTACTCGTAATTTTCATTAACTCTGACTCTCGGTGTCTTAGTTGCTTACCACGAGCCCTATTCCTCGTTGGTTAACATGCTTTTCTATGAATGTGAGGGGTATCTATATTAGCCGATCTACTTTTTTGTATTTTGTACAACATCTAAGCCTAGGATTAAGATTTGGTACCAGCAAAATCGATTTAATCCCCATCCGGTTGTTTTAATATTGGCCATTTTAAACGGATTAGGGTAAGGGTTAAGGTTACGTTTTTTTCGTTCTTTGTGGGCTCTGTGGCTGCTCGCTGCGGGGCATATTTTTGTTTGATTCTGTTAAATGTCTCGCTCTTTGTTAATCTCGATGGGGACGAGAGAGAGGAAGGTGCTTTGCTTTTCGGGTTTTTTGTTATGTACAGTCGAACCTCGATAGCTCGAACACCGATGGCTCGTTTACCATGGCTAATTCGAACTCGTTTTTGAGTCCCTACGAAGTTCTTCAGATAGCTCAAGAAAACAAATATTTAGGGATATTTTCTTATTTTATCGTGAAATTGTATGTTGTGTGTACTCATTAGAATCACCCCATCGAGGCGATTCTAATGAGTACACTCAACATACAATTATTGTGTAGATTATCGAAAAAAAAAGCCCCTAAATTATCGCCATTTGCTTCCTGACTTGGCACCATAATTAACCCTCAGTGGCTCGAACCACCCTTGTCTCGAACAATTTTCTATGGTCCCAAAGATGTTCGAGCCATCGAAGTTCGACTGTATGTCGTATAAATTGTTTAATCTTTCTCTAAATGTCGTTGATGGGCTATACTCTATGAGTATGGAGCTTCCTGGTCATCTTTATACTATTTTTAACCCTTGTCATGCTGAATTAATTAAGATGCCACGCCCACCTTTAATTTCCAGCCAATCAGATTACTTGATCCGGGTTTTTGATAGAAATTCACATATTTAATGACAAACAGTGCGGATCAAGATCAGTTGGCTTCTTCAGAAGCCAACTGATCTGGATCTACACTGTTTGCTAAGACAGGGCATGTCGTGCTCAGCAAGAGAAGGGTTAATGTAACAAGGATTCTAGATTCTATAGTCCTCCGCAAAATTGACCGACAACCAATGATAGTGAAGGCATATACGCAAATCAGGCGGCAACAGTTAGAAAAATAAAGTTCACACTGACTTTACCTATATGTTGTAAAGGTATATTGGTAATATTTGTCAAACGCATTTAACCGTTATCATTGTGGACATGGTTAAGTACGCTGTGCGAGCTCATTTATAACTATTCAATGTGTTGATTCCTACCAGTTTAAATGGCAGTACAACGGTTCAGAACAACACAGTCATACTGCACATCAAGAGACTGGAATCCTTCAATCTAGACAATAATTTAAACAAGTCCATTTAACAACCTGAAAGCCCTGTCTGCATGGCAAACAAAGTCGACATCTGTCAAATTGCTTTAGAAGAAGTTCGATCGTGGTCTGTTGTGATTGTTCGAACATGTCTGTGCGAATATGTAGGTAAAATACGGTAAATCGCTCTCAATCGTGAGTTTCACCGTATCAAAATGGGTTGTATGTTATTTGCAAACAATCAGTAAAATCGATTAAACCCCACCCCGGGAATTTTACAACTGACCTTTCCAAGGCGGTGGTTTTGGTTTTTTTTTTTTTTTTTTTTTCTTTTTGTTCTTTGTGTAGACTTTTTAGGTGCTCTTTGCAGGGATCTTTCCATCACGAAAACATACCTTTAATTTTGACCCCCTTAAACCCCACTTTTATACAGTAAAACAGGCGTTTACAGAGGTATACATAATTTTCCTATTTCTGTTCAAAAACACAGATTGTGGGTACCATACGAGACGGTTCTAACGGGTACCCACAATCTATGTTTTGAGCAGAACTATGAAAAATATCAGAATTTTGATCTGAAAACTTTCAGTTTTTGGTGGTGAAATTTTCAATGTATTTGAATAGGCGTCTTTTAGTATTTCGAGTTTTGTTCTGTTTGTCGTCTTATTGTTGAATTTGTTGGATCCTGTCTGGAATTGTGGGCATCTCGTTGGGAAAGAAGTAGCTGGTTTCTTTGCTGTTCTTTGGTTTGTGAAATGTGTTGTGTCTGTGATCGTTTGTATGCTTTTCCTGTTTGTATCATCGGTACGCTTTGTTCTGTGATTGTAGTTCTTCCAGGACATCTTCTATACTATTTAAGGTCACTGAACTTATGCACCCTTTCCGGCTAATGAGGCTTTGTTTTCTGCCTATTGAATTATATACATTTTGTAATACTTCAAAGAAAGTAAAGTCCCTGATCAGATAAAGGGTTTACTTAATCCTTTGCTGCAGGCATATATTACATTCATTCTTTGTTGGTTTTATCGAATCATTTGTCGTTAGAGGTCCCCTATTCGGACCGAACATTTATTTGTAATTTTTGGGCTGCATCAGAACTCAGGACGAGGTTTTGCGCCAGTAAAACTTGTTTAAGCCCCCAGTAGTTTCTCTACTGACCATTCCATGGCGGTTACTCTGTTGCAGTTCTTCTTTGTTAGTGCGTCTGTGATTTCATGTTTGGAGTTTGTGGTGTTCTTATGTATTTGTTATCTTTCCTTCCTTTTGTGCCTCGGGAGGAGTGTGCTTCGTGATTGTGGCATTCCTTGGGTATCTTCACTTAAATTTTGTATTTGTGAAAGTGGAAGCGCGCACTTGAAGTGTGTGTGTGTGTGTGTGTGTATGTGTGTATGTGTGTGTGTGTGTGTGTGTGTGTGTGGTTTGGTTTTACAATACTCAGGTATGGATAAAAATTTCATATCAGCAGATACGATTTCCTTTTGTGTTTTTCATTTATTTTGTTAATGTTGCCTGTTTTACACGAAGCTTATCTATTATTTTAGATCATACCCGAGAAATAATATACGTATGAATAGATTTGTCGCGAATACAGTAATTTAGCCGTAGTCACGAGCTCATCTTTATGTGTGCAATAGTGTCTGTGGCAAACTTAACACTTACATGTAACACTGTAAATCGTGCGTCACCTTAGATGTGTCATATATGTAATATTGGTATGGGTGTTCAGAAGCCAATAAATACTAATAAAGCGAATACACACCTGCGAAAGGTGCGGCGTTTGCTTGTGGTGCTGAAGGTGAAAACGTATAAGTGAAGGTACCAGGAAATAATACGTCATCATTACGAAAACACGACTGTCAAATATATTGAAAATTTTACCAAAGAAAAAAGAAAATTTTCAGATAAAATAAATCTGATATTTTTCAAATAACCTCTCAAAACATAGATTGTGGGTACTCGTTAGAACCGCCTCGGCAAGGCGGTTCTTACGAGTACCCACAATCTATTTTTTTTTTTATCAAAATAAGAAAAATAAAGTATACCCCTGTAAACCCCAGTTTTACTATATAAAGGTGGTGTTTAAGGGGATCAAAATTATATAGGCGTGTTTTCGTGATGATGAAGCACAACGTTCTCCAGCCACCAAAAGAAGGAATGACGAGGAGCAAATAATGACAAAACAAACGCCACATATGAAACCACCGACACACACAAAAAAAGAAGAACTGTATCAGAGGAACCGCCTTACACAGACCAACGACGGAACAAAAAAAAATCTTTCTTTTTACCAAGAGGTGAAGGAATAACTTTCTGGGCTAGATTAGAGGTAGACACTGAAAAATGAGAAATATAGACCCTGCCTTTCATATGTTATGCCTAAGACCTGACGACAGACTTTAACTCCCTGCGCCCCTATGGCAGCAATGCTTAAGGATACCTTTACGTTTAAAATTTGATACCAGAGAAAATCTGATCGTAAAGTTTAGCAAAAATATCGACAGTGGTTCGGTTCTACTTTATATAGTTAAAGAATAATTTGGCATTATTTGTTATTTGTCCGTTGTTATTTAATCTCGTTCTTTGTGTGCGTAGTCATTTAATTGAGTTTCTTGTGGGCGTAGTTAAATGAGCTCTGTTGAGGACGCAGTTCAGCAATTAATAATAACAACTAGCTTGCCTGAAAAGTTCTGCAGTCGGTCTTGTCTGTTGTAATATATATTGAAACAGCACATTAGTGATTATTCGAGGTATGCAAATAATGCAAATACGGAGCTACCTAGGAAATATGACAATCAGGAAACACATCAATTAAGGTTAGAATGACCATTACGAAAACAAGCCTATTCAAATATATTGAAAATTTCACTTCCGAAAACTGAAATTTTTCAGATAAAAAACAACAACAACAAAAAAAAACTCTGATATTTTTCATATTTCTGCTCAAAACATAGATTGCGGGTACTCATTAAAATTGCCTCGTCGAGGCGGTTCTAACAAGTACTCACAATCTATGTTTTTAGCAAAAGAAGAAAAATAATGTATACCCATGTAAACCCTAGTTTTACTATATAAAAGTGGCGTTTAAGAGGGTTAAAGTTATATAGGCGTGTTTTCGTGATGCACGAACAGTATCATAGAACACCACATCAATGAAAACAGAACAAGGAACTGCAACAGATATACCGCCTTGGGACGGTCAACAGTACAACTTTATTTAACCTGGGTTTACGAGTGCCTAACCCTTGCCTTCAATCCTGATACAGTTTCAGCTATAGTTAAAACTTCTTTACTACTGTATTATACTTGATTTATTTATTTTATATAGAGGATCTTACATGAGTGGTCATTTAATATGAAATTTATGAAACGAGTTTGGGTAATTTTGGTATTTTGCGAGCTTTAGCGAGCAAAATACCGAAATTACCCAACGAGTTTCATAAATTTCATATTACATGACCACGAATGTAAGATTCTGTTTATCACATGGCCCTTCCGATCACAAAATATGCAAAAAATATATTTTTAAAGATAACGGCTTTCCATAGCTAAGCGGAACAACTCACTACCAAGGATTAAGTAATACTACGCAACAAATATAGTTCGCATATTATTTGATTACCCCGAAAATAACTAGAAACAAGATAAATATGCCATTTATTACTTCGTTAAACTGAAGGAAATAATTATAATTTTTATTTGAGCTAATAAAAATTTCATTTGAATAAATCAATTCAAAACTAAACATTCCATTGAACAACGTCATTCAGCGAGTCAATACGTCACTGAGAATCAGTAGGGAAATCCCCCACAATCAGCTGTCATACATGTATTTAAAGGTCATTGACCTTGATCAATACAGTTTTATGCGGTGTTTGACGCACTCAAGTAAACGACAGATTTCAAGACTATTAAACGTTTTAACTGTAGTTTGGATTTTTGATTTGACACATTTATTGACTGTCTGAGTCATGTCATCCTCCAATGCTTTTTTGGAGGTGATTTTTTTTTTTTTTTTTTTTTTTTTTTTCATTGACGGCTTGACGATATCGATGTTGAGAGTGCCTGCAAATATGTTGCCGGAAAACATCGAATTTTAACCACCATGAATATTTCTGGTAGCCGTGTTATTCACAGTGTGATTGTTTTGTGTCTTCCCCCCTCCGTCGGTCTGACATTTATCGTTCTTCTCAAAATCATCCCAAAATTGAAGGCAGGATCTGTTCCAAATGTGAAAGTTGTATCGACGAATGCGGACACCATCTTGGTTGCTATCAATAAGCGGTGTAATACGAATATTAATGAGGGTAATTAGGCTAACCAATGGGAAGCCTTGCAGGTGTTATAACACGTGTGGTTATATGATTTTTATGACATGGGTTATTTCACTGAATAACTTGACGGTCATGTGATAATGTATTTTATCTGCTAGGCGTATCAAGAATATAAAGTTAATCATTACGAAACCACGCCTATTCAAATATATAGAAACTTCACTTCCAAAAACTGAAAATTTTCAGATAAAAAAAAAACTGATTTTTTTTCATATTTCTCCTCAAAACATAGATTGTGGGTACTAGTTGAGCAGAAATAAGAAAAAAAAATATGTGTACCCTTGTCAACCACAGTTTTACTATATAAAAGTGGGGTTTAAGGGGGTCAAAATTATATAGACATGTTTTCATGACGATTTACAAGCTTTAGCAGATTATGTTCTTTGGGTTTTTTCTCTATATACGTTAATATTTTGGAGTTTGTATCACGAGAATCTCCCTACACAAAGTTTCTAAATATACAGTACATGTATATGAAACTGGGTCGGAATTGTTATAATAATTTCGCAAGTATCAGGCAAGAATTTAATTCAAATTCTATCTATTTCAGTTACAAATGTGCATTGAAAAGCAAACACATATTCATATTAAGTTTAGGCATTTCCCTACTGAAAGTCACTTCAAACACATTTAAAAATAACTTAAGATTTACAAATGATCGACAGTAACGTTCCTGTCAGGAGCCCTGTTAACTATGTCATTCTGTTCGTGCACTGTACGTAACAGACGTCTGTGATGCTAGCATTCTGGTCATCTTCTTCAACAGCTCCCCACTTTGCTTTTTGTTTTCATTCCGTTAGTCATCACGAAAACATGCCTATATAATGTTGACCCCCTTAAACCACACTTTTATATAGTAAAACTGGAATTTACAGGGGTATACACGCGAGGCGGTTCTAACGACTACCCACAATCTATATTTTGAGAAGAAATATGAAAAATATCAGATTTTTTTTCTGAAAATTTTCATTTTTTGTGGTAAAATGTTCAGTATAATTGAATAGGCTTGTTTTCGTAATGGTTTAAGTCTCCCAGTAGTTTTTAAACTGACCGTTCCAAGGTGATTCCTCTGTTGCATTTTTGTTTGTATGCGCGTTGGTAGGTTCATATGTTTTGTCATTATGAGTTCCTTATCTCTCCTTCGTTTGATGCCTTGGGAATGCTGTGCTTCGTGATTGTAGCTTTGTCGGGATAGCTTCATTTATATTTTTCCGAATTCAGATGGAAAGGGGCTTTTGAGAGGGGTACTTGTGATTTAAAACAAACTGAATAAGAAAATAGATACTGATTGAAATCTTATTATATACGAAATTATTCATTTCATTGGTACGCACAAAAATGTCTTTTAACCGGCACAAACTTGGTCGGCTTGTTCATGGTGGAAATATTACATGTGGTCGGCTTGGTCCGAGGAAAAAAAATATTATCAGACAGGAAAGGAAATATTAGCACAAAAGACCTGAAGTTGTTGCGTTTATAACATAGCGATTCTTATCTGCTGTGACAAAAAAGTAACTTACTTGGAGTGACAAGAACAATAGCTGTCACAAAAAAATAACTTACTTGGAGTAACAAGAACAGTACGTGTGACAAAATATAATTTACTTAGAGTGGCTAGAACAATAGCTGTGACAAAACAGTAACAAACTTGGGGTGACAAGAACAATAGCCGTGACAAAAGAATAACTAACTTGGGGTGACAAGCACAATAGCTGTGACAAAAAAAGTAACAAACTTGGGGTGACAAGAACAATAGCCGTGACAAAAAAGTAACTAACTTGGGGTGACAAGCACAATAGCTGTGACAACGCACTGATAACTAACTTGGGTTGACAAGAACAATAGCTGTGACAAAAAAGTAACTAATTTGGGGTGACAAGAACAATAGCTGTGACAAAAAGTAACTAACTTGTGGTGACAAGAACAATAGTGTGATAAAAACATAACTTACTTTTCGATTGACAAGAACAATAGCTATGACAAAACGTAACTTACTTGGAATGACAAGAACAATAACTATGACAAAAAAGTAGCTTACTTGGAATGAACAGACAAATACGTGTAGCTGTGATAAAATATAACTTACTAAGAATAACAAGAACAATAGCTGTTACAAAAAGTAACTTACTTGGCGTGACAAGAACAATGGCTGTGACAATCAGTCCTAGCACCGTCAGTATTACTAGAAGCGCAATAACGATACCTCTCCAATTCCTCTGTGTTGTGGTGTTTCCAACAAGTTCCTAAAAAAAATATATTACTGTATTTACCCTAAGTATGCGGACAGACAGGTCTGATCAAACAGTATAGACCCAAATCAGACGCCACAAAACGCGGCTTCTGATAGTGTTCTTAATTATTTGCCACTGTAGATACATCGGCAAGTAATAAAAACTAACGTGTACAAAGTTATGAAAAACAAGTTAAGGTGTCCAAATATTTAGAATATATAAGGCACAGTGACTAAATCATTACCGTACTTGTCCTAAAAGATAAATGTCCATTAAATTTGACTTCTTCGTGAAAGCGTATCTTATACTTGCCTTAGAATTTGAACAAACCAATTTGATTACCCGGCGATAGCGTCAATCATATTTGTCCTACAATTTGAACGAATCCATTTGACTACTTCTTGAAAGCGTAGTTCAAACTTGTTCTTAATTTTAAATTTGTCTATTTGACTGCTTGGCGACAGCATATCAAATACTTGTCCTAAAATTTGAACCAGCCTATTTGATTACTTGGCGATCGTGTAATTCATACTTGTTTTAAAATTGAACAAGTCTATTTGATTAGTTAGTGATATCATAGCTTAAAATGTGAAGAAGTCGATTCGACTACTTGGAAATGGTGTAGTTCACATCTGTCCTAAAAATGAGAACAATTCCATTTACCCGGTGATGGTATAACCATTGCCGCACTCATACTTGACAAATTTAAACAAGTCTATTTTATTTCCTTGTTATGTGTTAAAAACGGATGTGCTGAATGAAAAGCAGTGTCGTTCCTTGTCACACTACTCATGAACGATTTGGTATGTGTCCACACTGTTTGCCAGATATGTCTATATGGTATATTACAGTAGCCAATGATTTAAAACAATGACTAAAAGTAGATTCATACAAGTATTCTTACAGACAATAATGATTATATCGTCCGAATATTTCATTTTAGAGCTGTGCATTTGAAAGATGCATATAGTTTGTCTAAAATACAATCAGTCACAATAAATAAATAAATAAATAAATAAATATTTCTGTTGTTGCTGATGATGAAACTATCGAAAAAGCATATTCATATACATAATATTTATATGCATACTATAATTCTGTGATGTTTATTTGAAAACGCGCTGATATAAAGTTGTTGAACTCTATGTTATGAAAAGAATCTTAACCCATTTATGCCTGGCGTCCCATGAAAGGGACGTTGGCAAGTAATGTAGATCCAGATCAGACGCCGCAGAGCGCGGCGTCTGATCAGGACCTACATTGTTTGCATTAGGTACAGGTATTTCTACAATAAATGGCAGTATTAAAACAAATCAGACACCCCTTAAATTGGAAATGGACCCGCCCGAAGAGTTAAGGTAGAAGATTCCACCCGGCATAAATGGGTTAATTACTATTTTTATTTAGTTTACCTGCTGTTCTTCTCGATGGGGAGGCATTTTAAATACTGTTGTATTTCTCTTCTTAATAAACCGAACAGTTAATCTGCTTTTTCAGGGTAAGGATTATTTGAAGTTGCTTTTGAAACCTTAACAAAGGCTTCGACGAAATCCACATTAACAACAAATAATTTTACATGTTAATTAATGACATCACGATAATAAACATCCCACATGCAAAAGTTAAGTATTTTCTATTTCCTGTCTGACGATACTAAATAGTGATATACAGTTCCTTTAAAGACAGATTTCTAAGTTACCGAGTTTCACATGATTTCAAAGTCAGTACATTAATACTAATTTTCCTAACACAACTGCATGTTACTGATGTAAGTACAGTGACATATAATACAGATTATATTCAGTATCGGTTTCCATGGTAAACTAATACAGGTAGACTACCTTTATTACAACTAATAACACAAAGCAATATCCGATTAATAAGGCGTGGCTAGAGAATTATGTTCGATTAAATCAACAACTCATCTAGGAAATGTCTTGATCGCTACTGCATATTAAAGGCTCCATATTCCTCTAAAATAGACATTTTCTTATACAAGAAAGGTTTAATAAATTGATATATGGTATTAATACAATCATAAAATGTGGCACAGCCTGTAAAATTTCAGTTAGTCTCCCGTTCTTGAAATGAAATGATTTTTTATCGTAACTCTGAATTAATGCTGCCAACATTAATTCAGAGATACGATAAAAAATCATTTTATTTTTGATCCAGTTCAAAAACGAGAGACTTACTAAAATTTAACAGGCTCTAAGAAGCAACATTTTATGATCGTGTTACTAACGTATATCGATTTATTATACCTTTCTTGGATAAAATATGTCTATTTTTGAGGAATATGGAGCCTTTAAGTACACCAATAGATTGAATTACTTTTTTTTTTTAATTTTTGAATTACTTTTTTTTTAGGTACTTTTATTAAAAACGTTAATTTGCTTCCCAGCAAGGAGGAAAATGAAGCTTCTGTCATTGCTATTGGTTGAAATGAATCATCAATAGAATCATTCCAACCATTTCAAATATTAATATTTAAGATAGTCATAGTAACTCTGATAATATATGTTAACAGAAGTAAGAAATTTACTATCATTTCTACTACTACTATCAATAATAATATCGCGGGAAGATAACTCTGTCAAAAATTGACGAAATTAACCCGTTAGCAATTCAAAACCAGATCTCCACAATATCAATGCACGTACCAAGTTTGGTGACAATCCATGGATGTTTACTCAAGTTATCATATAATAATAATAGATGGCGTACTCGTTTTGGCACAAAAAACGCGACTCGCTCATCAATAACAATTACTACAATATAATGAAGCCTCAAAACTTTATCATATGAGCAAGTTACAAAGCAAGAGGGGTTGCCTGTATTACCCTCATCGAGGCGATTCTAATGAGTACATTCAACATACAATTATTGTGTAGTGAATCGAAATAAAAAAATCCCTAAATTATAGTTATTTGCTTCCTGACCTGGCGCCATAATTAACCCTCAGTGGCTCGAACTACCCATGTTTTGAACAATTTTCTATGGTCCCAAAGATGTTCGAGCCATTTAAGTTTGACTGAAGTAAAGTGAATATACAGGAAGAGCCACAATCATAGAACAATACCTATCAATGGCACAATGAGATAGAGTAAACAAACAACAGTCGAACATCTTTGGGACCATAGAACATTGTTCAAGACATGGGTAGTTCGAGCCACTGAGGGTTAATCATGGCGCCAGGTCAGGAAACAAATGCCGATATTTGGAGAAGTGTTTTCGGTCTTCCATATAATAATGTTATATTGAGTGCACTCATTAGAATCGCATCGACGAGGCGATTCTTATGAGTACAAACAACATAATATTTCATGATAAAATAAGAAAAAATCCCTAAATATTTGTTTTCTGGAGCTATCGGACGAATTTTGCATCACGAAAACATACCTATATAATTTTGACCCCCTTAAACCCCTCTTTTATATAGTAAAACTGGGGTTTATAGGGGTATACATTATTTTTCTTATTCTGCTTAAAAACATAGATTGTGGGTACTCGTTAGAACCGCCTCGATGAGGCGGTTCAAACAAGTACCCACAATCTATGTTTTGAGCAGAAATATGAAAAAAATATCAGAATTTTTTATCTGAAAACTTTCAGTGTCTTTGGTGGTGAAATGTTCAATATATTTGAAAAGGCGTGGTTTCGTAATGGTAGGGACTCAAAAACAAGGTCGAATCAGCCACGATAAAGAACCATCGGTGTTCGAGCTATTGAGGTTCGACTGTATGAAAGACAGCTTGCACGTTACAAACAAACACAAAACAAAGCAACTAGCCCCCTCTTCCCCAACGAAGAGATCAGGGTCCAGTTGTTCAAAGCGTCGTTAGCTTAACGAGCTCATTAAGGGTCATTTCGTTAACTGTTTTAGCAGATTCAATTTACAATATTCTGATATTTTTTGCTGAAAAAATGAAGCTACTCACATTTTTTCAGCAAAAAATTTCAGCATATTTGCGTATCACGCCACATAAATTTTAACGAATCGTTAACTAACGACATCGTTAGTTTTGAACAACTGGGCCCAGAGTGCCAGACAGGACCGACCAAACGTAACTATATGACAACACGCAGGACAAACACGGAAAAAAAAAAAAAAAAAAAAAAAAAATCCCTCACTCCGTTGACGCTTGTTTCAGAGGAATGAATACACATTCAACGGAGACAACTGTGTAAAAGTATTTTATCCTCCTTTCTGAAACGAAGAAACTGGGGTGCAGGAAAGGATGCAGAAAGTCACAAAAACTGTCTTCCTGCGATAAACAAACAGTGAATGTACAGTGAAACCTCGTTACAACGACAGCATTTGTTCCCATAACACATAAGTATTTTGTTTTATATGGCCGCCGGCTCCTCGCTTGATGATGATGGTGATGATGATGGATTGGTGTTTTACGTCTCTTTCAATGGTATTTAAGTCATATCGAGACGACGAAGGGGTTAGAATGAAACGCTTTGTGCAATGAAGCGCTTTAAACATAAAGTCATAAAATAGAATTCCGCTCGATCCCGGGTCCTCGTGAACCAAAGTCAGAAGCAGTAACCACCCTATCACGCGGATGCTTCCCAGCTCCTCTCTTACTTCGATTACAGAGTTTAACGTCATCTTATACTTACTTATACAATAGGAAAATAATGTTAGTTTAACAAGTTTAGCTCGGTAGACCAAAGCAAATACATATGCAAACAGTGTAGATCCAGATGAGACGGCTCGTCACGAGCCGTCTCATCAGGATCTACAGTGTTTGCCACTCTGTTTTTGATTTTTTAATGACATGCCCGTTTGCAAAATGTGGATATGCCCAAATTCAAATGATGGAAGTGTCCACTTCAGAAACTCAAGGGTGAAAGGGTCAAACCTAATAATGTTGTATTGTTGCAACTGGAACCTGCACTCATACAATTTGAAATAAGACGTATGGAGCGATCTAATTCATATTTGCTATCGATCTTATGTCTCTGTTGAAATCGGTTTTGACGAAATATTTCACAGAATCTGAATGCATTAAACATCAGCCTTAACAAATAATTTTGAAATCCCAAAAGATTTGCAAGCTCTAAGACTTCCATTTGCAGACATGACGATTGATTTTGTCACAGAGGATATGACAATCATCGGGTCGGTAAAGCCAACAGTACCGTCTGTGAAAAGCGAATGTTAACCCTTTCGATCCAGTAGATCGAGACAGATTCTCTTTCAAACAGTGTAGATATAGATAAGACTGTTCATAATGAGCCGTCCCATCTGAGTCCACACGGTTTACCATTCTGGTCTTGATTTATGGCTAACATCCCTACTTGTAACAATGGACATATCCAAATTCTAAGATGGAAGAGACCACTTCAGAAACTCAAGGGTGAAAGGGTTAAAGCTGTCCTATATCAGGATATAGGGCAAGTGTGGGATATCCTGAAAATCAGAATGAAACAATTCAACGGTTTTACTCTGATACCGTCCGTAGACGTTTTTGTTACAGTTCATCTCATTTGTTCAGAGTTTGTTTTTTTTCTGTTTTCGGCGAAGTCATTACGAAAACATGCATATTCAAATATACTGAAAATTTAACCGCCAAAAAAAAAAAAAAAAAAAAAAAAAAAAAAAAGAAGTGAAAATTTTCAGATAAATAATTCTGATATTTTTCATATACCTGCTCAAAACATAAATTGTAGGTACTCGTTAGAACCGCCTCGGCCCACAATCTATGTTTTTGAGCAGAAATAAAAAAAAATAATGCATACCCCTGTAAACCCCAGTTTTACTATATAAAAAAGTGGAGCTTAAAGGGGTCAAAATTATATAGGTATGTTTTCGTGATTGCTGTTTTGTGCTGCCATTTCATTTAAATAAACCTCAACCCCACGTCTTGGGAGGACTGGGCTCGGTTATTGAGGTTTTTACCTGGGTTTCTCTATATTTATTTATGTGTATATTGCTAATTGGTAGATGCTGTTGCTCTATAACATTTTATGTGTAGTCTAAACTATTTCTTAACTTCTTAATAAGCCATGCCTCATTTGACTACCTGCCTCCATCCTTATGTTAACCGTCCTAGTGTGTTATTAAACACGCTGAACACAGGAAAGAATATAAATACAGTTAGCCAGAAAAAAGCCGAAATCAGGAAGCACAGACTCCCCGAGGCATGTAAAGAAAAAAAAGAGACCAGGCATAAACAATGAGAATAAGGGTTGCCATTTGAAAAACAAATACATAAAAGAACAAATTATCGCAGTCTGATTTTATTGAGACTCTTCATATGAAAGCAATATGATTTGCGGGACTGCATACGCCCATACCCCCCCCCCCCCCCTCCCCTCAGCACGGGATTGAGCCGGTAGATAATTTGCTTTGGAATGCCGAACAGTATACATCTTTATCAAACTTCCACTTTAGGAACAGTTTGCTCTTTGCGTACACTGGTTGCTCTATTGCGAAAACACGTCTATTCAAATATATTGAAAATTTCATCACCAAAAACTGAAATTTTTCAGGTAAAAATTATGCTATTTTTCCAGTTTCTGCTCAAAATATAGATTGTGGGTACTCGTTAGAACCACCTTACCGAGGCGGTTCTAACGATTACCCACAAACTATGTTTTTGAGCAGAAATAAGAAAAATAATGTATACCCCTGTAAACCTCAGTTTTACTATATAAAAGTGGGGTTTTAAGGGTGGTCAAAATTATATAGGTAAGTTTTTGTGATGCATCCATGTATATTTGAATACTTAGGGTAAATAAAGTAGAGATGAGAGAAATGAATTACCAATACACATTGTGATACATACGCATGGATGACTGGATCTTTTGATACAAAATATTACCTGCTATTCACTACTAAACCGTGCATCTACGCGAGTATCTTATATTACAACTTCAACGTTATTAACACTTACGGCGCTATGAGCAAATAAAACGGACGATAAACTGATGATAGTTATCTTATTTATTCCCGAAAATAGGATTTGACGTTCCATGCAGGCTGTCTCCTAAGAGGACAACTTGCATTAACTGTCAAAACCTGTTTTCTGTGAAAACTAAGAAAAATATTTCAAAATGTCATCTGAGTTTTTTAACCAGCATGCTAGGCGTTAAGATTAAGCGTATATACGAAAATTTAATTAAGTTTTAGTAGATTACGACTGTCGCCAGAATGATGAGATGACGGATCCGATGGTTCAGTTTCATGGTAAAAAGACATCGAGCTCCGGTATACAAAAGAAAATGCCACATTACGAAAACAAGCCTATTCAAATATATTGAAAATTTCACCTCCAAAAAATAAAAGTTTTCAGATAAAAATTCTGATATTTTTCATATTTCTGCTCAAAACATAGATTGTGGGTACTCGTTAGAACCGCCTCGGCGAGGCGGTTCTAACGAGTACTCACAATCTATGTTTTTGAGCAGAAATACAGAAAATTATGTATACCCCTGTAAACCCCAGTATTTACTATATAAAAGTGGGGTTTAAGGGGGTCAACAGTATATAGGCATGTTTTCGTGATGATATTCGCCAATTACCTGAGGATACGTAGGGACAAAAATGATATTCCATCGTATTTTATTCCAGATTGTTCCAGTTCTATTATATTTGTTCTTTTCTATTGTTTCAGTATTTCCGGCCGACAATTTTGTTTAATCATTGCTACGGAACAGTATCGGCTGGCAAAAGAATTCTTGAACGATAATCCTTGCCGTGCTGAATGAATTATGATGGCACGCCCACTTCAAATTTTCAGCAAATCAGATTACTTGATCCAGATTGTTGATATAAATTCACATACTTAATGGCAAACAGTGCAGATCCAGATCAGTTCAGAAGCCAACTGATCTGGATCTACACTGTTTGTAAAGACAGGACTAGGATTCAAATGATTAGGCCGTGTCACAATAATACAAACAATGTAACATGTGGAAAAAAGACCTGGATCAGTTTGCACATCCGCACCGAATCAAAAGAGACTGGTCTGAGTTTCGCCTTATTGTAGCTGTTGCTGGCCTGTAATATATCCACAAATGTAATACCGTCACGGTACATAATATTCGGACAGACATGACACAAGAAAACCTTAGGCCCAGGTCGAACAAGGAATCTTTTGATCAGGGTCTGTACTGTTTGATAATCAGCTAGCACTTTTGTAGACAGATTATGAAGAAGCTAAATTAATTTGTTCAAATTATAGGAAAAGTAAGGTAAAGAGATTTGAAGCTCGAATATTTGTGGTAGATACGGTGTTTCTGTGCCACAGATTGCTTAGTTCCTTGTTATAATAATGATGCAGAACGCACGAAAAGGGCCCTTATGCAATTCACGGACAACATAGGTGCAGATCAGCGTGCCCATCTGTGCAGTCTAATCTGGGCATTTTCTGTTCGTCGACATACACTTCAGTATCTAATGATTCTGTAAGCGGACAACGAAGGCCCAGATCAACATGCACTTAAGCGCAGGCTGATCTGGGCCTGCGTTGTCCGCAAATTACATAAGGGCCCTTTTCGTGCAATGCGCATCAACGTTATTATGTGTTTTCTGTGTTCGTATCACACATTATCGTTAGCTGTGCGACATTGAAAAGATGTGCAAAGTATGATAATAGTTAATTATGATAATAGTTACTTTCGAAGCTGAATAGCAAAAAAATATAAACAATGTCGCTAACAATGGGACCTTAGTGTAGAGCGAGCGAAATCCTCGCAGTCTGACCAAGGTTTCTATGTTTATTGTTCTGTGGATATTATAAATACACAAAACCAGAAATGAAATAACTTTGTTTACACTAAGTATTTGTTCAGACAGGCCGAAGCAAATTGCAAACCCAGAACAGACGCTACAGACCACGATTTCTATTCAGGAACTACGCGTTCACCGCTTGTCACTCACCCAGCAGTATTTTGGGTAAGAGGATAAAGTGCTCCAATATTTAGGGAAAATACTGTAGACATAAAAGAGCACAATGACAAGACATCGCCTTTCCAAATCACTGAACATAGAAACCAGGATATACGAAACACGTATAAAAAACATGTCACCGATGAAACGGACAGAAAACACACACACACACACACACACACACACACACACACACACACACACACACACACACACACACACAATAACAAAAAATCAAACGAACAAACTTGGATCAAGGACAACAGTCTACGTCAGTAACAAGATGATATCCAAAACCTGTGAGCTATCAACTGTTTAGGCGTATGCCAAAATTACGAAGGATACAGCAACAGTCACTAAGTGCACCAAACACGATTGCCTTAATCGTATCTTCCAGAAAAAAGACGCGAACACCATTCTAGTTATTACCAATTCTTAAACTCAATATAGTTTGTAAAAATATAAATTAAGATACCCAGAAAATGCCAAAATCACGAAGCACTGTCTCCTGCGGCAGCAAAAGAAGAAGAGATGAGGAACAAATAAGGACAAAACAAAGTAAATAAGTTAACTCAGGAACCGATACAATCAGATCCTATCACATCAAGTTCTCAACATCAAACGGAAAAAACAGACAAATACAAACAGCCACAAAAAGAACAGATGGCAAGCAGAGTTGGCAACCCTTTCCCAAAAATGTGGCAACTCTGTTACCCAAGCTTAACTGAATATATCTTTAACTTACATAATTGTTAAAAGAAAAACGATTTGTAAATGATTCACTACAGAACATTGCCAAAATGTACCATAATGAAAGTGCAGCGATGGAACGATCAGTATATGTTATTTTTACAACATAGTAACTACTGTTTTCATCTCTACATTATTCAGCAAGTAGCAAATGTCTATAGTCAGCAAGAAGACCAAGACAATCATAGAAAGAAGACTAAGCGAAGCGAAGATTTTGTTTCACAGTCAAAGAATTATATTATTTGTGAGAACTGAACCACTGTATAAGTTTGTATTTGAAAAAAACCCAAAAAACATAAAATCATTGTTTTTACTGTCAATAAGCTAATTTCTAAATCCGTATGCTACAAAGCAGGGAAGAGAGATACAAATTTTACGATAAAAAATCAACAAACAGTGTCTAGGGCTACAAATCTACATCAAAACAAAATGCAAGTTGTAAAATCCAGGGATAATATGAAAATAGGCTAAGCCTAAATGCGAGCACAGCACAGACCTATCTGTATCTCTTCAAAAGTCCTTCACAGCATCATTAAAGAATGAAAATATATGTAAATCAATAATAAATAATAAAAATAACCAGCAAAATATGTTCGTGACACTTATTGACACTCGTTTCTTGTCACTTCGTGACACTTATTAGTGAGACCCAAATTTTGTGACTAGCGGTATAATCAAGTCCGCCCAGTCCTGCCAACTTACGGTGACAACTTCCGGGAAGAAAAAAGGAAGAAAATATTGGTCAGAGCAATTTCTGCTGAAAGTATATATCGTTGTATATTTGTATATTATATTTTCCTTGATCATATTCTCTACCGTACAGCTCACTTCGTTCGCGATGCGCTTCGCGCGTCGCGAGCTGTGTTCGCTATGAAAATGCTGTCGTCTCATCTTGGCTTGAGAGTCCTCAAAACTGGAACTCCGTCGTTCTTGGTATATTTGAAACCGCATAACTGAAACAGACAGACTCTGACGAGACTGTGCTAATGCACACTCTGGCCAGGTCTGACCATTTTGCACATGTGATTCTATCCGATGTTACTGTTCTCCAATTATGCGCGGGGAGGCAAACAAAATCTACTTTTTACGTATACTATTTACCGTAATAAGCCAAAGTATTGGGACGGACATGCCTGGGCAAACAGTGTAGACCCAGACCAGACGCCACATTTCGTGGAGTCTGATCAGGGTCAACACTATTTGTCACTGTTTGGCGAAATCTTTAAACCATATCAGCCAGTAGTTAAATCACCATGTTAAAATTTTAGAACAAGTATGGCAAGGAGTTAAGGTGTCCCAATACTGAAGGTAAATACGGTAGGTTCACTTGTTGTTTCTAAATGGGAAATATATCCTTCATTGTTTCTTGTTCTGTTGCTGTCTGCCAACAACATTATTGTTCAAAGACCGTGACAGTAGATCGAAGCTACAATATATGGGTCGGAACACGACAAAAATGTTTACATCATTTGGATACATGGAAAGCCCGGATCCATATGTTTCTCCATGCAGCATGATCAGAGCTTTCGTTCTCAGCTTACAGGTTCCTAGGATACTGTAGAATACATCGACGAATGGACAAAGACCTGATTAGACTGCAACGAGCCGCAGGCTGATATGGGGCTACACTGCTCGCATATGACAAATGCTCGTTTCCTTTTTCTGTCTTTATTTCAAGAACAGATTTGACTTTCGAGATATCCAGTTAAGACTGCCAAAGAAAATGAAAATTGGGATGTATCCGTCAACATTATTTAGTTGTGTTTAATCCATTGTAACTGGCAAACAGTGCAGACCAAGATCGGACACCACAGAACGCGGCGTCTGATCAGGGTCTCTACGGTTTGCAAATAGTTCAACCACTTTTCTTTAGGAATATCTACATCATTTAGCACGACATACCTAAATCGAAAATGGACTCTTCCAATATATAGTGTGGGAGAGTTTATTCAGTTTTAAATGGGTTAAATGTATATTAGAATCATCGTAGTTTGATCTTAATATTAGGATACCTTATCATAAAAAATCTTCAAGTACATTTTATTTGCTACTAATAAGTCTAAAACCTGCTGGATGAATGCCAAACAGTGTAAACCCTGCTAAGTCGCCGCGTTCTACCATTTATAGGATTTGATTTCATCATTTGTCTATGAAACCCTCTTAGACTATTTCCATTTCTCATTTTTGTCAATATAACTCACAGTACTTTCCTTGTAACATATAAGCACCAGCCACTAAGACAGTCCAAATAGGAATTTAGTTAGATCTGGAATCTGGCTATGCCAAATTAGAATTTATATTTGTCTTCAAATAATTTCCTCACTACTGAATGGAAAATCAGCTATTAGTATACTCTCTCTCTCTCTCTCTCTCTCTCTCTCTCTCTCTCTCTCTCTCTGTATTTTCTCCTTTCTGGTATTTTGATTTGACTTAAATATAAATAGGTAAGTATTCACAGCGTAACTTCGTTCCATTTCACACAAAAATTCGTATCGTCAATTTCAATTTGACTTTAATATACATGTAAATAGGTAAGTATTCATAACGTAACTTATGGAAATGGTAATAATGAAGACGATTTATACGATAAAGGCCATGTTCTTGTGAGCTCAATTCCACCTCCAATATACCACGTAATCCGAAGTCAGGAGCGGAGCGCTAATCACTAGGACGCTTGTACGATGTATAGAAAGGTAGTTTGTTTATCTATACAGTGTACCCTCATTATAACGATATGAGCATTTGTTCCCAAAGATGTTGCCGTTAAAATGAATTTGATGTTGTAAAGAGTCCTTAAACGCAACAGAATGATATGTATGATATGTAAGAAACGGTTCGTTTATTCTTATTTTCCCACAAACCTTATGTTTTGGATATTTGTTAGTATCGCCTCACTGAGGCAATTCTAACAAATATCCAAAACTATGTTTCTTGAAGTATTAAATACAATTTTTCTGCGTAATTTCTGATAAATTGTCACCGCTTGAGCGGAAGGTTCGTTCCAGTCAAATTATCATTAATATTAATTTTGCCGTTGTATCGACTGTCGATATAAAGAAGGTTGACGATATATACATTCAGTTCTATAGTTATGTGAGCAACGAGGAAAATGGGGTTATACAATGTGAAGTGTGAAATAGCAAAACAATATTTAAGGGAACTACATCATGAAAACACGCCTATATAATTTTGACCCCTTCAACCCCACTTTTTTATAGTAAAACTGGGGTTTACAGGGGTATACATTATTTTTCTTATTTCTGCTCAAAAACATAGATTATGGGTACTCGTTAGAACCAACTCGGCCCTACACCCCTGTAAACCCCAGTTTTACTATATAAAAGTGGGGTTTAAGGGGGTCAGTATTATATAGGCATGTTTTCGTGATGGTTAATTACGTACGTAGTTTTGTTAACGTAATGAAGTAAAATATCAAGTTAGTATCTTCACAATTATGTTAATATGCTTTTCGAGTGCACGGAAACTTTGTAAATCCAACAGTTTATGAGACGATATGAGTTTTGAATTGCATATAATATAAGCGTAGCGTTTACTAGGAAGTTCACCGTTAAGCATCCATACACTAAGTAAGTGCATGCTTATCTTCTGAAAGTGCCAATCCCTCTACTTGCGATAAAAGCCAGGTAAACATAGCACTAATATATATTGAGAAAAACATTTATGAAAATAAATGGTCGTAACGTAACACATTAATGTAGTTGAAACACGAACGAGTCAAATAAAATACCTTCATAAATATAAGTTATATTTAGATAAATGCAACTACGCCATTTTAAAGAACATTTGGTGTACCGATTACTTGAAAGCAAATATAAACATGGTAGATAGGTGCGTCACGACAGAGCCTGAGGTAAATCAACCGAACTGCGTATTCAAGGGCCAGCATGTGCTCGTGCGCCATACGATCAGTTGCATGTACAGTTGATTCTCGTTATCTCGACCTCGCTTATCTCGAATAACCGCTTATCTCGAAGTGAAAATCTGATCCCTGCCTAAACATGAAAATTTAACAACAGGTAAAAAAAATATTGTGGAAAAGAGGAGAAATTGCTCCTAAGGAGCAATTTCTCCTCTTATCCACAATATTTTCAATATACTTCTAACTTCAAGAGTCCAATTACACATATATTTGTTAAATGTGTTGTTCGAATTATTTTTTCCTCAATTCTGCAAATTTGATTTGTCGAGGTACAGATATCTCGAAGTATTTCAGAGAGTCCCTCGGAATTCGAGATAACGAGAGTCGACTGTACATTAATACATGTACATCTTTATATTTGCTAAATTCAACTATTGTCTTCGCGACTTTGCCATGCTCTGACCAAAATACATTTGTGTAGTCTGGTCTGGATATGCGCAGTTAGCATATGCTGTTACATATGCATATTATAGGCGAAATATGCTAAGAGTTTTATAATTTATTTATAGACGAAGTCTTACAAGATCATATGTGACCTAGGCCTGTCAGCCTCTGTATGGAAGAATGTACGTGCCTTGAAGCGATGATAAATCTAATGAAACGGTTGTTTTTGTCAAGTACTTTCATTCAACTTTAATTATGTGCATTTTAAATCATCTTTACAATATGATCTTCAAGTTCACGCTAAAGTCGAGTTTTGAAAATCAAAGAAAACCTCCTCTGTTTAGAATAACACTTCGGTAGAATTAATGATGTACATGTATACATGACGCGAAGGTGCTTTCGTAAAAAAAAATCAAAGGACTGATAGTCCTAAGAGTCTGCTAGCTTGTAAAGTATTGATGGAGTGCTGTGTATCTTCTATGCAAACACAATACATGCAAAGAAGATAGGTGGCATTCCAATGCTACCAATACTACACCATAAGATGGATCTCTATGGAATATATCAAGCATCTGGGCATTGTACTTCCTGAAAAGAAGACTTTCTTTAAAAACTCTATCAAATGTACATCAAGCAAAGACTGCATATGGGTTGAATGAGAAAGTCATAGCGAGTGTTGTCTCTAGATCAAGGAAAGGATACTCGTATAATTTATCTCCTGCAAACAACAATTCATGTTGTACACATTCCACGTGTTGGTACAGATCCTTTTCTGTACAGCTTTCACCAAAAATACTAAACAGCATGATAGGCATTGATGCCCTCTTGAATCAGGACTAAATATCTCATCTCCTTGATGGATACTTCCTTGCAATAATACAGATGCGTTTTCTTGTAGATTTATATGATTTGATGGACGTTGATTTTGCTCTATATCCATATTTTCACACGTGCTTACAACCAGTGGCTTCATCCAATATTAAATTTACATTCAGAGACAAGGCTTTGTGAGAAAATTTACTATTCCTTGAAAAACAACCAACATGAACACTCTGGACTACATGCTTTCACTATCAATTTCTCAAAATCAGTCAGATGGAAATGCATTCTACTTTTTTTAATGTATAAATAAGAATGGGTCTTTACTGAGGCATCTGTGTAAAACAGATATACATATATAATCTAACCATGTACTGAAAAACTAAATACAATTATTTCTCTTCTGTTTTGTTTCTTTCCATTTTATTATCTGCATATATAGGCCAATGCAGTGATTGGAGTAATGAACCTCTTTATTTTCCAATGAAGTTTATCACTTGATTATTCCAAATGAGTGTATCTCCAGCAGCAATTTCCAATTTCTAGAATTATTAAAGTTCAACTCTAGATATGCTCCAGTTCATACAAATTCAACACCTGATGTAGCTCCACGATTATTCTAGTTCAATTTTATAAATTTACTCTATCAACTTATTATTAAGACAAGAGCAGATTAAATAAATTTGAAATGGCTATGCTCAGTCCAGATTAGCGTTAATAACTGATTGTCATTTGCTAGTGCTTCACCTAAGCATCAACAGATTAGCCCGACCAGCTATCCTACCCTTTTCAAGAGATTTTCAGATGTCCAAAAAAGAAGGGTCATAAACCTATAAATGGGCCAGCAGTCGTAAAACAACTCCGTGTCACTGAGGTGTGAATAAAGTTGAATATAAAATGCAATTTTAAGTTAAAACTTATTTTTGATAGACTATCAACTTACACCATTGGTCTCTTTGCTATATTTTAGCGTCAGTTTGAATCTTGGTGTTTAGGCGCCCCGAGATAATCGCTTGAAGTAAGGTTAATGTCTTAAACTATCACAAAAACAAATTTGGATACATAAAACTAATACCCTGGTGTAATTTCAGCATTCAGTTAATAAATACAATGAAATAATTTAGTGCCGTGGGGTGCCTTGGGATATCGTGGGGTGCCATGGGGTGATTAGTAGGACCCCGTGCCGAATTAACGCCTTGACAAAAGTAGCGCGTGTATTACTACACCGAATTTTGAAGTCTATGTTTCAAATTGCATTATCTAAATCGATTTCAGTTACAGTTATGTTAGCGAAATAAAAAAGCCATACCAAATTCCGCTGCTTCACATTCAGTTCACCGTAATAGTGCCGCATTGCGTCTGATTAAGAAGTAGTGCGCGTATAAATATACGCATAAATAGCTGTGATGAGAATCCGCTCCTAAAACCCCATGCGATTGCAAAGAGCCTGCTAGCTGTCGCTAGCAGACTCAAAAAGAAAAAAAAAAAGATCAGTCCATCGAAACACACCAAACCACCGCAAACAACCCCAAATATCCCAAACCACTCTATTTATTTACCGTTTCACATCAAACCACTTACTTTATCTATTTTTCACTTTAAATTACTTTGTTTATTTATTACCTCAAGTGGAATGAGTTATCAAAGGTGTTTGACAGCTCAGTATAATGAGCATCTGCACAGTTTGATCCGGATCTTTGCAACAGATTAAGTGAAATATGGGGAGTCTCTCTCTCTCTCTCTCTCTCTCTTGGTTTCATTCACGAATTATCTTACTAGTCATATCTAGTGAAAAATCTATCACTTTGAGTTTTCTGCAGTTATATACGTAATCATTTTTGTTGTATCTTAAATTGTGGTTTCAACTGTACTTATAGACGAATATTGACCTGACCAGTACCACTTGGAAAGGACTAAAATAGGCTATGCCTACGTCCAGTCCAGTGGTACATAGATATGTTCTCTTTTGTATGTATGCATGTATCCATGAAATTTCTAGTAAATTTAAAAAAAAGTGAAATAAGAGCCGGTCAGGATTTTTTAAACAACCACAACAACAGCAACAACAACAATAATAATAATAATAATAATAATAATAATAATAATAATAATAATAACTTAAATGAAACATAAAGCGATGCCCAAAAAAAAACATCTGATCAGCAAAGATCAGCATGTGCATGCATGTGCATCTGCGCAGTCTGATCAAGTCTTTGGGTCTTTACAGTAGAAAAGACTTACATGAAATAAGGGACGGCGTCCAAGAAAATAATGAGCAAAAAAAGAAAAAAAAGAAACCAAAAAAAAAAAAAAACCCATAAGACCGTTTTGTCTTCCACTGGCTGGACCTGCATGTGACATTTTTTTAAACACATGCACTTGGTAAGCACGAACGATGGCATTAGCGAACAAAGAAACAAACAAATAAATGAAAGAAATGATGAATAAACATTTTGCCCTGTTATATCACACACAAAAAAAACCGACCCATTATAGAAATTCATAGCGTACATGCTATTGAACAGACCAGACAATCATTAGGTAAGGTGTCATCAGAAGCTATGTTGAAATACTGTTTATTTTTCTATAATGTATGTAGATGATTAATCATATAATATTTAACCATATTTGATTTGAAACTGTTTGATATGTGATTCAGGAAGTTTAAAATGTGTTTTTTGATATGGTTTGGGTAATTTAAGTGAAGTTTGTGGCGTTTGGGGGTGTTTCAATGGACCCAGAAAATGCCAAATCATATGCCTATTTGCCGAACCTAGCGGGAAATTAAAGGAGACAAAATTCTGACGGACTTTTTGTTAAAGTTCTCAACGTCAGAAGATAAAATGAAATTTTGTTTGCTTCGTTTAAGCATGTTTAAGACCCTAATTCTGAGAAAAGGAATTTTAGAAACTTGCAGCTTTGCAAAGTGACAATGTCTTTTTGTAGACATCAAGTAAAATATGGTCTACGTACCCATGCAAAAGAATATTCATAAAATGTTGAACCAGTGACAAGTCATAATGTTCAGTGAACAGACACGGACCCCAAAAGAAATGGTGCAATCAGGCGTCTTAGGAATTTAAGTATTGCGACAGTCATTCCATAGATTCAAATTGCAGTATGTCAAAATGACAACGAGACGCTATCGTGCAAAGAAAGGCGCGCACGGCCATTAAATCAAATATCAACTTCGTATCCAGCGTTACATAGAGTGGGGTATGACTTTGACAAGGAAACTGTCAAAGTTTCGGGAGTAAAGTGGGCTTCGTTTTAAGAACCTCTTCTATAATATTGAAAAAAAAAAAAAAAAAAAAAAATGCCAACAATTACCTGCTATTCTTCGTCACTTATCTTCTTCTTGTTGTAGTAATAATATAATTCCTTACTCTACGTATCCTAAATTTTAAATAAACTGATTTTACAACATTGAAACGTGTCTAAAACTGTTTGCCCAGGCAAATACTTAGGTTAAATATGGTAATACTTTCCTCTGTGATACAGATAGAACAAATATTTGAAATCACTTACTATAATTCCTACAGACATACAGCGTACATTTCTTAATTGTTAATGGCCAGAATTCGAATCTATAAGTGTTGACTGAAACTGCTAGTCTTGGACAAAGTGCGCGTTTGCGATCTTCGTTAATGATATTGAATACACGCGTGTTTCGGCATTTTGTGATACAAATAGCTGACATTCTAACATCATGGTATTCTAAACATGTAAACCGCACTCCAGGCAGGCGTTTCAAGAAGAAAACATTCCCAGTTGGAAACACCTCAATTTCCAAGGGCCTTGAAACTAGACAATCGCATTCATCAGGTGGGAAGATGTCCACCACAGCCAACGCCTGCCATTGAATCAAAATCACATCAAAGAAGAGAAGCCAAAATTACTACTAATAGCTTCTCTGAGGAGAATACATTTTTGTTTTTAACAACTTAGAAAATCATAATGGAAATCGTGTAAGAGTAAATGTATTCTAGTACCGACGTACTGATAATCAGTATGGCCCTACTGAGACCAGTACCGAAGTCCTATGATAACATCGGGCCAAAATATTAGTGAAAATAACCAGAAAAGATGCCACCATCATAAAGTGCACCATTCCGAGGACCCGAGAAAAAGCAATGAGGACCAATGACAAAACTACGTTCGAACAAAGAAAAACTACAACAGACGAACCACCTTGGGACTATCAGTAGAAAAATTACTACTAATAGCTTCTCTGAGGAAAATACATTTTTGTTTTTAATAACTTAGAAAATCATAATGGAAATCGTGTAAGAGTAAATGTATTCTAGTACCGACGTACTGATAATCAGTATGGCCCTACTGAGACCAGTACCGAAGTCCTGAGCATAAAGCTTATGATAACATCGGGCCAAAATATTAGTGAAAATAACCAGAAAAGATGCCACCATCATAAAGTGCACCATTCCGAGGACCCGAGAAAAAGCAATGACGACCAATGACAAAACTACGTCCGAACAAAGAAAAACTACAACAGACGAACCACCTTGGGACTATCAGTAGAAAAAAAAAGTACTGAGGTCGGGGTAGGGGCATACAAAAAAAAAAACAAAAAAAAACAAACAAACAAAAAAAAAACAACAAAAAAAAAAACACAAACAAAACAAAAACAAAACAAAAAACAAACGAATAGTAGATGTCTAGGAATAGCTACAATCAGAGAACATAGCCTATCAATGACACCGACAGGAAGAGCAAACAAACCATGACAGAATGTACAGAAGCCACAGAAAGGCAAAACAACCAGCTCTCTTTTTCCCAGCAAGGTGATCACAATGCTAGACAGAATCCACTAAACACAACGAGACGACGGCGAACAGGACAAAACATGATAAAAGCCCGCAGCGAGCAGGCACAACCCAGTAAGCTTTATAAATCTATAACGGGCCGACAACGGCCCGCTATAGATTTATAAAGAATGCTAGCTAGGAAGACCACAAAAAGAACAAACAACACGAGGATCACCGCCGCAGAACGATAAGTAGTAAAAAATTCTGGGGGTAGGGGTGGGGTCAAATCGATTTTACTGGTACCAAATATTCACTCTAGGTTAAATGTCGTTAAACATACAAAATGATTGTTCGGTTCATATAGAGGCTCCCTAATTCAATCAGTGAAGCATCACAGAAAACAAAATGTGTAAATCAAATTAAATCACTGCGGTAAAACAGGGATGATGGCTCGTGGCGATTACTTCAGACACTGGCAGCCAGAGCTAAAGAAACTACTAATTGAACCACGGAAGGGTCGAGCAAGACAGCTATCATCCTAGATTTATAAAGATTTATCATCCTAGATTTAGGTCACCGTAAAACTGGTGCCGGTATTCCTTACTGAAGAAGTGTGTTCACGTTAACTTTATATTTATCTTATTTGCTTTGTAATGGATGCATAAATTAAAAATTGCAAAGGCTACAAGCTGATATTTTAAAAATGTGAATGAACTCCTCAAATTGCTCAACGTTATTGTGTTATGTACGCTCTGCAAAAGTTCAGTGACTGTATGATCTGGGTTTGGTAACACGACAAAATGCATGCGCGTTCGGGAACTGACAATAAAAGCTTTCAGCTAACTGTCAGATTCTGATATTTTCGATGTTGTATGTGTCCACATTTATGTTAGAGTGCTAATAAAATATTGTTTAATCAATATGCATGCATCTAGGTTCCAGCAAGATATTTTCAGACTCTCGATACTGCCGAATATATACTAATAAACAATATACAGATAGGTCAGCTTTATATGCAGATATCGAGTATTGTTACCCACGTATACCCAAAACACATGTTTTCCCATCTCCTGATTTATTAAACATTATACTAAATATGATAAAAGGGCCCTTATATCATGCGAACAGCGGGTGCATAGGCAGGTCTGGAAGTTCTCTTCTTGTGTATACATTCTTTAGTATCTTCAGATAGTGTAAGCGGGCAACGAAGGTACTGATCAGAATGCGCAATGCGCATTCTGATCAGGGCCTTCGTTGCCCGTATATGACATATGGGCCCTTTTACTGCGTTCCACATCCAATAAGGAAGAGGCGGGTACCTTTATCATCATTTTAGTCCCTCCTCTGCTTCTTAGCTGATCATTTCTACCTGTGTGAATTGCCTCCGTAGCCGCCGCAGCTGCTCCACTAGACACGAATTCCATCATTATCACAGATTACTACTCTGGCTGGTTCATGAACAACAAAGTCGGCACATGACTGACAGATTTAAATCTGAACAGTATCCGTATATAATCCGACATCGCGACCAGTAGTTATTATATAAATACACACACACACACACACACTATTTTTATGTCATATATATGTACGCGCACACTATTTTATGTCTCTTGATACAAATATAAAATTTGTTTCTGATGGTTTGTAAGACAAAATGTGTTTTAATGAATCAAAGAGTCAACTCAGTTTCATAAATGATGATATGCTCAGCCAAAATATACTCACAGGTTTCATTGTTCTCCATAAATATTAATGTTCGACTGATCAGTGTCGGTTGAATATTTACCTCAACATACACACACAATGAATCCTCGTTGCAACGAGAACATTTGTTCCCAAAGATGCTGCCATTTAAATGAATTTGCTGTTGTAAAGATTTATTAATGAGCAGAATGATATGTAAGAAAGGCCTTGTTTTATTCTTATTTTCAAATAAAACGTATGTTTTGAATATTTATTAGAATTGCCTCATTGAGGCTATTCTAACAAATATGCAAGACATTTTTTTTCTGAATTAGGCTCCATATTCCTCAAAAATAGACATTTTATTATCCAAGAAAGGTTTCATAAATTGATATATGGTATTGGTCTTGGAGTAATACAATTATAAAATGTGACATCTGACAGCCTGTAAAATTTCAGTTAGTCTCTGTTTCTTGAATGAAATGATTTTTTTTATCGTATATCTCTGAGTTAATTCAGAGATAGGATTAAAAAAAAAACAAAAAAAAAAAAAAAAACAAAAAAAAAAAACATTTCATATTTTGATCCTGTTCAAGAACGAGAGTCTAACTGAAACTTTACAGGCTGTTAGATGCCACATTTTATGATCATATTAGTACCAAATATTAATTTATTAAACCTTTCTTCGATAATATAATATCTATTTTTGAAGAATCTGGAGCTTTTAAATACAGTGTTCTTGCATAATTTCTGATTAACAGCCACTTCTCAAAGGTGGTTTCGTGTCAGTAAAATTATCATTATAGCGAATTTTGTCGTTTATCGAGTGTTGTTATAAAGAGGTTGATTATGCATCTGAATTTAAAAGAATTTGACTTTGTGCAAAAACCTAAGACATCACGAAAACATACCTATATAATTTTGACCCCCTTAAACCCCACTGTTATACAGTAAAACTGGGGTTTACAGGGGTATAAATTATTTTTCTTAATTCTGCTTAAAACATAGATTGTGGGTACTCATTAGAACCGCCTCGGCGAGCCGGTTCTAACGAGTATCAACAATCTATGTTTTGAGCAGAAAAAGGAAAATATTAGAAATTTTTATCTAAAGATTTTCATTTTTGTTGGCAAATTTTTCAGTATATTTGAATAGGCGTGTCTTCGTAATGAATATTTAGTAAACCCCTTTTATACGGAGCTATCACATCCAAAGAAATCTTAATTTTTAGCCATGTTGCCACTTATTGTGTTTGAACAAAACCATCCATATATCCATACAATGAAATCGAAATACGACTTTGTTCTCATCAAACGTACATTGATGATTGTAAATATGCAAATCTGCACTCGGATCCGAACATAACTAAGCCAAGAAACGTCTGAGAAAATGTCCAATGCAGAGATTATGTAAATTTCAACACTGTATTACTTACTGTCTTAAGGCTGCCAGTTGTATTATGTCTTAATTATCATGACATTAAAGCAACACATTAGCATCGAACTGTCACAAGTAAAAGGTAACTATTAGTATTGACAAACAACATAGTCTCAGAGTATGTCGGGCCAAGTTCTAAATAGTCCACTATCTGCTTTTGAACAAGAAATATCTTGATCAGGTTACATAGCTATGCAAGCTGATCTGGGACTTCGCTGTTTGTATCTCATATACTGCTATTTTCCTGCTTTACGCATCCCATACTTTCAGCATCCTTGGTTCCTTGTAGTAGATCATTCTGCGCTATAAGGTTGTTTATGTCTTGTCGGCGCGGCATTATTCAAGACAACTGGAGAGACTTCATTCAAACCATGTGTTGACATGAACGTGTAGTCATTTCCAGTTGTAATGTCCCCAGCTGGCAAACCAACGTCAAAACAACATCATTTCAAAACTGAAACGTTGTGTTCCTGCTGGGTCGCCTTTTAGAAGGACAGAGAGTGCGAAAAAAATTCTTCTGTGAGAAATATATCCAGGAATGCCCTATATCTGGCACGCAATCACAGTATTCATAACAAAATGCGACTAATTTTATCTAGATGTGCTATATTACAAAAACGCCAATATATGAATAGAAGACTCATAGAATGTCGTTTCTCAAAGAAATCTGTGTTAAAAATAAGAAAACTGAGAAACCAACATATACATCCAATACATAGAGAATATTAACTGTCAAACAAACTCGGATTTAAAAGCACCACGCGTAAAAGTTATAATTATATAAACGTACACACAGTTATAGTTATTTAGTTCTGTTTTGTTTGATTGTTCTTGACTTAACGCTGCCAGCATATTGTTTTTAAAGTAGGCATCATTTGCCAAAATATGATATTATAGCATGAAGTTATAAGACCAATTGGTTAACCAAGAGCAATCATTTCGCCAGAGACACAAACACAACAAATTACATTTGATTCACGCCATGTAAAACTGGCTTCTAAGAAAATGCGGACAGCAAAGGCCCAGATCACCTGCGCTTGCGTGCAGGCTGATCTGGGTCTTCGCTGTCCGCTTATAGAATCACTGGACTGTAGAATATATCTATGTTCAGCAAAATCCCTCATCAGATTGTGTAGCTCCTCTTGGCGATTAGGATCTCTACTGTTCACATATGTACACAAAACTCCTTTTCACGTGGCGAAGTCATTAAAGTCATTTCAAGCAAATGGATGCCTTATTGGTCTCTACAAACGGTGAAGACTCAGATCAGCTTACGCATTGCAGTCAAACCAGGGGCTTCATTTTTCGTAAGCATCCTTTATTGGTACATCTGCTTCCACCTGAATAACAGTGAAATCTGACCAGGATATGCGGGTGCACAGTCTTCTCTAGTACATAAAGGTCCCTTTTTGCGAGACTGGCTCCTTTACCAATCTTGTTTCATGTCAATGCGGTAATGAACGCTAATAAAATCATTCCAATGTCGGTTCCAAATAGAACTATTTCTTCTGTAGGAATTTCACATATCCCGAGTAGAATTTCTATGAACACGTATGACTTGCTGTCAAAGACTTTTGGATGAAGACAGTGAATGTCAATTGGGCCGAGCCGTGCGAAAACGTATCTTTGGGCATATGCGAACAGCGAAGGCCTAGATCAGCCTGCGCATACGCACAGGCTGATCAGGGAATTCACTGTCCGCCAATAGAACCATTGGATTTCAATGGCGAACAAATGCCCGGATGATACTTTGCGCATGCGGCGGAATGAATCTGAATCTGAGCATTTTGTGCATGTTCGAAGGTACCTTTATACTTGGAGCGGACCAATTATGAATCATGAGCGCGACATTATTTGATACGTATATTCCTCCATCAATATGTCTGAGACTTGGAAATGCTTCATATATCCTGTCGGTTTCATAACATACACGCAACTACATTCGTACCAGCTTAAACTAATTACCAACCTCGAACACAACACGACATAGCTCTGTAAAACATGTCCCCGGAATCTTAGCCATTATATAACAGGCACAGAACATCTGGACCGTGTCAAGCGAAAAAGTGCCTTCGAACTTGTGCAAAATACGCAGATTCGGATCATCTTGCGCATGCACAAATTATCATCCGGCCCTTTGCTCTCCATTCACACATTCTGTAGGATCTAATGATCCTGTTAGCGGACAGTGAAGCCCCTGGTCAGACTACGCGGATGCTCGGGCTGATCTGGGCCTTCACTGATCGCAGTTGCTGGAAGACACGATTTCGCATGGTGTAGTACGGACAGAGTGTTTTCCTTTCTTTACATTACTTTAAAATGGCATTTCATCACGAAAACACGTCTATATAGTTTTGACCCCCTTGAACCCCTCTTTGATACAGTAAACCTGGAGTTTACAAGGGTATACATTAATTTTCTTACTTCTGCTCAAAAACATAGATTGTGGGTACTCGTTAGACCCGCCTCATCGAGGCGGTTCTAAGAAGTACCCGCAATCTATGTTTTGAGCAGAAATACGAAAATTAATGTATACCAGAATATTTCATCTGAAAGTTTTCATTGTTTGGTGGTAAACTTCTCAAAATATTTGAATAGGCTTGTTTTCGTAATGTTACCTGAATGCTGCCCATAGGTGATTAAGGGCCTTGATACACGTGGTAGATTTTTTCCCATTTTTATTGAGGACACAGATTTGTCTCTTCCTGTTGCTTTTCAGTGCACAAATTCGTTTCTGAAAATAGGTCCCAAGGACAGAATAGATTCCTTTTCAGAAAGGAGGCAAACAGTTTTCACAGAGTTATCTTCCCTTTATTTCCCTAAACGTGTATCCATTACTCAAAGAAGACAAAATTTCGTATTTTACAAATAGTATATATGGTCTGCAAAGTGATAAAAACCGCTTCATAACTGGAGAAAGTATTAGTCCAACAGCAATTCGTCTGAGAGCTTAAAGCAGCATTTCTCCTAAAAAATCATGTTTTATTTTTTATTTAGTGCTAATGGAAGGTGGCATAATATAATTGATAGGTTTGAAATATGTACCTCAGCTCTGCCTGCACATTGGGTAAAAGCTGATTCCGACGGGTTCTTTGTCTTTTCGGCCTTAGGTCAATTTTTTGGTTGAGCTTTTCGGCCAACTTCTTAAACCGCCGATATGATTTGTTTATGGATGAATAGGACGGCAGGGTTAGGTGTATGGACTTGGTAGGATGGCGTCTGCGTAGGGCTTGCAGCTGGGAAATATGAGCGCACGATAAAAGATTAACTTGCTGCATTTTATGATTAGCACACAACAACGTATGGCTATCAGCAGAGAAATATTAGCCCATGAAAAAAGATTAGCTTGCTGCAGTTTATGATTAGTAGACAGCAACATTTGGCTTATAGCGGGGAAATATTAGCACACGATAGAAGATTAACTTGCATACACCACATATGGCTTGCAGCAGGGAATATTAGTACACGATAGATTACATAGCTGCTGTATGCGATTAGCATACACTACGTAAGGCTATTAGCAGAGAAACATTAGCACACGATAACAGGTTACTTTGACCTTGCAACAACGTAGGAGTATCAGCAGGGAAATATTAACACACGATAGAATATTACCCTGCTACAGTATATGAGTTGCCGCATACACAAACTTATGGCTATCAGTAGAGAAATATTAGAACAGGATAAAAGATTACCTTTCTGCATTTATGATAAGCTTGCAACAACATATGGCTATCAACGGGGAAATATTAGCACACGATAAAATTACCGTGCTTCAGTACACGATTAGCAAACAACAACGTAAGGCTTGTAGCAGAGAAATATTAACACACGATAAAAGAATACTGCGCTGCAGTACATGATTAGCAAACAACAACGTATGGATTGCAGCAGTGAAACAGTAGCACACGATAAGATTGCTCCGCCGCAGGTAATGATAACATATAGCAACGTTCCAACATTCTAACAAACAGACTTTCAGTAATATTATTTATATTGCTTTGTGTATTTTTCTTTTCTTCTTTTTTGCAACTTTTAAGCTATATGTTCAAGTATTGAGGTCGATTTTTCATTTGTACCCCATCCTTGAATAATTCAGAGTATGACTGTTGAGAGTTTTGATTAAACCAAATAAATCGTAGTTACTGCATTATTTTAGCAAGTTTGTTGGTTTGGTATTTTATTTATTTATGTTTGTTTATTTGTTTGTTTGATAGCTTCTAAATAGAAGTTTCTTTTACCTGGTATTGTTCATTTTCTATGTATTTTCCATTTACCACCATTTGCCATGGAAAGAATGACTTGATGAGATATTATGGACTAAATAACGTTCTAAAATTCTTGAATGGCAACATTGAGGCTCGAATCAGATACCATTTCACTAAATTTTGATGGGCGTGGCTGGGGCTTGACAGCTAACCGTGCTCTAAGCAAGAAAAAAAAAAAAAAAAAAAAAAAAAAAAAAAGGAAAAAAAGTGAAAAAAAAAAAAAAGGACTAGAAAGATGGCAAGCTTTTTTGAAAAGCTGGTGAATCCCACCTAACTTTGATTTCAGTTCGGATTTCAGTTCATTCCAGAGCCTTTCTACAAGAATAAACTGTTATTTTGGCACCTTATTTGACCTGTTAAAGTTTAAGTGACCCGGTAAAATATATATACACAGGAGCATGCATATTTTCTGTGTAGTTAAATCTAGTTCACACACTAAATGAATAGTTTGCTAAATGAGCCAAATGTGAAAAATATTTCTGAAAAAGATGAGATAAAGTTTACTCTGTTTTTGAGTAACAATGGTTTGGGTCATTTTGAGCAATCATCACGAAAACAGGGCTTTATAATGTTGACCCCCTTAAACCCTACTTTTATATAGTAAAACTGGGAGTTTATAGGGGTATACATTATTTTTTCTTATTTCTGCTCAAAAACGTAGATTGTGGGTATTCGTAAGAACCGCCTCGCTTCTAACGAGTACCCACAATCTATGTTTTGAGCAGAAATATGAAACACATCAGAATTTTTATTTGAAAATTTTCACTTTTTGGTAATAAAATTTTCAGTATATTTGAATAGGCTTGTTCTCGTAATGAATGCAACTTTAAATAATTCCCCGATCATGCTTTAATTTCAGTTAGAATATTTTCTTTATACTAATCACGAAAACATACCTATATAATTTTGACCCCCTTTAACCCCACTTTTATATAGTAAAACTGGGTTTACAGGGGTATACATTATTTTTCTTATTTCTGCTCAAAAACGTTGATTGTGGGTATTCGTAAGAACCGCCTCGCTTCTAACGAGTACCCACAATCTATGTTTTGAGCAGAAATATGAAACACATCAGAATTTTTATTTGAAAATTTTCACTTTTTGGTAATAAAATTTTCAGTATATTTGAATAGGCTTGTTCTCGTAATGGATGCAACTTTAAATAATTCCCTGATCATGCTTTAATTTCAGTTAGAATATTTTCTTTATACTCATCACGAAAACATACCTATATAATTTTGACCCCCTTAAACCCCACTTTTATATAGTAAAACTGGGGTTTACAGGGGTATACATTATTTTTCTTATTTCTGCTCAAAAACATAGATTGTGGGTACTCGTTAGAACCGCCTCGGCGAGGCGGTTCTAACGAGTACCCACAATCTATGTTTTGAGCAGAAATATGAAAAATATCGGAGATTTTTATCTGAAAATTTTCAGTTTTTGGAGATGAAATTTTCTATTATTTGAATAGGCGTGTTTTCGTAATGTGTCCTCATCTATATGCGGAAAAGGACGTACATTGCCTGGATCGGCAACTAGTAGCAGAAATTTTCGTATGTACGGCGTATTGGCCTTGGAGTAAACACAGTTCGGACTGAGCGAGACAGCCGGGGTGTTTGAGACGTTTGTATATTGATAAACTTTTCTTTTGTCTTAGTTCAATGATTTATTTCATATATTTGCTCAGCAACTGCATGAGAAACAAATGCAGAAATAGTCATATAACTGTATGAAAATGATATTCGCGAGCCCTTTCTAAGAAAAAAATGATACTGTCAGTACAAGCAAGACATCTGCTTCTTGGTTCATACTGGACCTCGTAATGATAATATACCACAAGACTGATCCTAAGTACATTGTATAACTGCTAATCTGGTTTTATATTGGATATCATATTGTCGAATAAGTCTCCAGTACATTAGAAACAGGACTCCATCATACTAAAACAGGAATTATTAGCCTTCATGCACTAGATATTGAAACATGCGCTCTTTATGGGAAACCACTCATTGAAACCTGACAAAAAACAGCTCCTATCAATCTTAACGTCCCACATATCCAGTTATATCCAGTTGTTGCCGAAAATGTTACAATCCAACAGTATTTTTTTTTACCATTCTCTAGACAAATTCAGCTAATGATATTTTGTCTTACTTTTCTCATAAGATAGGCTTTGACATTCCATGCAAATTGTCTCCTAAGGGGACAATTTGCAAGCAATGTCAAAGCCTATTTTCTAGAAAATAATAAAAAAAAATTCTAAATATCATCTGCTGAGACTTTTACCCGACATGTCAAGCTTTAAGTACATGCGTAATGCTTTTAAAGCTTAACCCACATATTTCCGAATTTAAATTATCTGATAGTTTATGGAAATATATGCGGTATTCGGTGATTTACGGTGAACTGCAATAAGAATCAAACACTAACTACCGCTTGGAACGAATCTTAATTTTTCGCAACATTAAAAGAGATTCCCCAACTAGCATTCTACATAAATCTACATCGGGCCGTCATCGGCCCGCCAGCTACCCTGACGGGCCGATGACGGCCCGATATAGATTTACGTAGAATGCTGACTGGGTCCAGAGTATTCTGTCGAAAATAGTAATTTGTTAGTATTCTGTCTGATGGTTGATAATCATTTGTCCAATGTAAAAATGGAACAATCTTACTTTCTAGGTCTCCTATTACCAGCCATAATAACTAAAAACATATAAAACTCGTAAAATCTTCGTTTGTGATGCTCCTGAGTGCCATGAACACTAAGAAACCAAAGACGATTTCAGCAGCTTCAAGAGAAAAGCGGCTTCTATCAAATGAGCCGGGACACAGCATTTCCTACATGATTGCTTGTGCGCCTGCGCATCGACACATTCTAAGCACAGCTTCTGTCGTCCATCTAAAGAAAGCTTGGATCTTTGACTACTCATAGAGCGCAAAACGCCTGTGTATTTGCACAGGCTGATTTGTGTCATTGCTTAGAAGACATGCGATCTTTGTAGAAAATGCTGTGTCCCGGCTTATAAGCGAAATGCGCAGGGTCAATATATACTTCGCATGCGCACACTGTTATCAGGTCCCTTGGTTTTCTTTTATATATTCCAGTTTACGATAAGTGATCACTTCAGAAGGTGAAGATCAGGTGACAGTTCCAGGTTTTCAGAAGAAGTATTAAAACATTACTGGTTTGACATCTATTAATTTCGCCAGCAGCAAGCGGGAAGTTAATAGTATTCGGACAAAGTCTGCTGGTATTGACAGAGCTTAAGTTAAGTACATGACAAAGACAAACCAGCTTATAAGTGGACTCAATAGTTCGATATAAAGGCACACCGATAATTAGTTTTCTTTTATTTTTTTCTTAAAACAGACAAGATATTTTGATAGGTGCCCATTAGAATTGGTACGCCAAAGCAATTCGAAAGCGCACTACGGCATATGAAACGTTTTAACTCTTTCGGCGCCAAATTTCAGACGACATTTGTCGTCTGCTTTTTTTTATTTTAACAAACTATCGTTTGGAAAGACGTTTATATGTAAAATTGAAAGACTGAATGTCAAACAGCGTGGATCCAGATCATCTGGATCTATGCTGTTTGCAAAAGCCTATTATTATCGCCTGTGTCGGGGAAAGAGTTAACAGAGAAGTGAGAAACATAGCTATAAAACTTTTACCTCTTTCGGCGCCAAATTTCGAATAACATTTGTCGTCTGTTTTTTGTTGTTGTTTTTTGTTGTTGTTTTTTTTTTTTTTTTCATTTTGAAAGAAGTTTATAGGTAAAGTTGAAAGACTGAATGTCCCATCTGGATCTACGCTGTTCATTAATTATCTGGCAACACACCGACACACAACAATACAGAGGGGGAATCGATTTGATCAAATTATCGTACTTACACTACGTATTTTGGCAGACAGGTCTGAGAAAACAGTGCAAACCCAAAATAGACGCCACAGAACGCGGCGCCTGATCAGGGTGTACATTGTTTGCCACTCATCCAGCAATTTTATACACACACATAGGTAGTAAAATGAGCTTGTTGAAGAGAAGTATAGGCTAAAGAAATATTTAGGGTACATACGGTATCCCAGGTTTCTCAAGTTTGTTCAAAATTTCACATAAAAATGAAATTTTGAGTCAAAGGGGGTTCAGTCGAATCCCCGACCCTCTTCTGATTCTGCCTCTAATGATGAATGAAAAATAGAAACAACTTGCAGTTTATGTTGCACCTGCGTAAAATATTTCAAACCGTTTCGATTTTATTTAGGGTGTTTGCTAGGGTCGACGCTAAGGCTGAAGCTGGGGTTAAAGCTAGAGTTGACGCTAGGTAGGACGTAAGTACACGGACGAATGAACGAACGGATAGAAACTTGCACGTCTAAGTTGCCCATACTCACGTAGGTGCGACAAAAAGTCCAGTGTAGCTGGTAATTGGATCGAATATTAACGACACCGGTAGTATATATAGTAACAGTAGTGATGCTAATGAAATCGACAGAGATTATCAAATCATAATTAATTAGGCAGATGTGAACAAAAACATTTAGGCAGATGTGAACAAAACATTATATCATAATTAATTAGGCAGATGTGAATCAAACATTATGCCATAATTAATTGGGCAGATGTGATCAAAACACTTAATCACAATTTATTTGGCTGATGAAAATAAAATACCTGTTTGCATATATAGATTGTGAAAAACCAAATGTTATAATAAAACAACTGCTCATTTACTTAAATTCCTTAACTTTGTTAATTGCTGGGTCACCATCGATGAATTTGAAATTATGTCTCCATTTTGACTGTTTTTAACCGTCCTTTATGAGCTGGCGACATTAAGACCGGTTGAGTGTTTGGTAATGCCCTCCAGTCTTTTATTTTGCCTGCATCTTCTTGTTGCCCCTTCAACTTTTACTTGGAGAATTATCTTTCCCATGTCACAGGAACGTGTTTCCCGAGATATTGGTTCTGGTCAAAGTCTGGAAGTCACCATGAAAGCCGTTGACATCTTGTATTAGCTGATATTAATCTTCATTCGGTTGTTTGCGGGACTATCTCATTTCGAGGTCCTGGATTCTGTTCCCAATGTCAGCAGACAAAATCAGTCAACCATATAGGTAGATGGGCGTAAACGTCCAGGGCCCAGTTGTTCAAGACTAACGATGTTGTTAGTTAACGTATCGTTAAAACATTGATCGTTAAATTGCTAAAAAAATGTGAATAGCTTTTGCAAATGCAAAAGCTACTCACATTTTTTCAGCAAAAAATACATGTGAATTAGATATTATACTTACTAGAACAGTTAACATTTTGACTACTAACGAGCTCGTTAAGCTAACGACGCTTTGAACAACTTGGCCCAGGTATTCTCAATCCAGTAAACAATGAACAGTCATACTTGGCTTAGCGCACTGTTGCCCTTCTCCATATGCAAATGAACGCCAAGTATCATGAGCCAACCACAGTTGCATCACAAAACCATGCCTATATAATTTTGACCCCCTTAAACCCCTCTTTTATATAGTAAAACTGGGGTTTACAGGGGTATACATTATTTTTCTTATTTCTGCTCAAAAACATAAATTGTTGGTACTCGTTAGAACCGGATCGCTGAGGCGGTTCTAACGAGTACCCACAATCTATGTTTTGAGCAGAAATATGAAAAATATCAGAAATTGTTATCTGAAAATTTTCATTTTTTGGTGGTAAAATTTTCAGTATATTTAAATAGGCATGTTTTCGTAATGGTCACAGGAAGCTGATCTAAATACAACAGGTGACTATCTTCACCATGCTCACAGACAGACATTTGGACTTAAATGCAGTTACATACAAACATGCAGTATAAAATCTATCAAATGCAGCAGTGTATGTTGCAGGAGTGCATACGCGCCACTTTAGCGGAACTCGATCACTCCACATATTTGTTCTATAACAGCCCGGCCCTATAAATTGTGTTGTACATTGTACTGAATCGACATTTGGGCTCTCATAAAAGTGATTTAAAACTGACTGTCATTCAGAAGTAACTATATAACTAGGTAGACTGCAGGACAGGGCAACATAAATGGTACTGTACAAACATAGAAAGTAGGTTAGATAAAAAAAAAAAAAAAAAAAAAAAAAAAAAAAACATGACAAGAATATCATTAGAAGCAGTGTTTGATACCACATGTATATATCAGCTAGCGTTTGGTAGATGCATGGTTCATTTAACATGTACTTAATTAATTATTGCGTTGGGGTTTAACGACACGTCAACCCTTGTGGGTCATTTTGTACCATCTCCCAGAGAAAGGGAGAAAAGAGACGGTAGAGTAGAGGAAAGAGAGGGACAGGGAAGAAAGAGGAACAGGAATGAAAGGGAAGAAACAAAATAAATAAAAACAGTTCCCTCTACCCTTACCTGCTACAAGGATAACAAGCCGCGCAACTGTAAGCCAATATCAGTTGGACGCCCCGGTGACGCAAGATACACGAAACTTTCGCCACACCCAACCACCCCAATATGAAATTTAAAACTTCAAAGTAACTCCTCTTTGTGTAATAATTTTGCAATTCAGCAAGCTTCTCATTAGTTTAAGCAATAAACTTATTGTTTTTTGAACACATTTTCTCTCCCAAATTCAATCTTGAAATGTTCAAGCCGTGAAAACGCACAAACTGGAAACGTAATGTTTTAAAGTTACTGTATGATTCATTTATATTTATGTTTATTTGAATGTTCAGCTTAACACTATTACCTGAAGGTTAGAGAGACATGATTGTCATCGGTTACAAACATAGACAGCTAGGAATAAGCAGCTGCCCGCTGTTGCTGAATATATTCAGTTGAATGTACCAGATTTAGTGTGCTAGAGGAGCATGCCTTTCAGTCTGTTATGTCATCTGCAGCAATAAACACTAAAAGTTTGAAGTGAAAAAAATATGAAGAGTAAATGCCAGGTTGCAGCGTACATTTCCTACCGAGCACTCGACTGCGATGACCCGCCAAGCCCTGCTGTCGCAGACATCAGGTAGAAGACACTTCGGCGGATAGAGCCTCAGAACACACATCAGCTGCAGTTGCACTGATACGCGAAGCTAATCAGATGCAGCAGAGGCTTATCATTATGAAAACACGCCTATTCAAATATATTGAAAATTTCATCACCACAAACTGAAAGTTTTCAGATGAAAATTCTGATATTTTTCATATTTCTGCTCAAAACATCGATTGCGGGTACTCGTTAGAACCGCCTCGCCGAGGCGGTTCTAACGAGTACCCAAAATCTATGATTTTGAGCAGAAACAAGAAAAATAATGTATACCACATGTAAACCCCAGTTTTACTATATAAAAGTGGGGTTTAAGGGGGGGGGGGGGTCAAAATTATATAGGTATGTTTTCATGATGTAATTCTATTAACGGGACTATAAGCTCCCTAGTATAGATGTGCAACATGTAGTGTGAGGGTACCTGTCATCTGACTGGCTACTGACTGAGAGTTTATCAGTTATACAATCTAGTTCTCTTAGAGAAACTGGTATGATAATAGCTTTGAGCTCTGCAGTATTTCATTAAATGTTTACAGAAATAATAATTACACTTGCCAGTTGCATAGTCAATGAAAAAAAAAATCAACAGACGACTTGTTCCAGAAAACAGGGTTTGACATTTCATGCAAACTGTCTCCTAATGTCAAACCCTGTTTTCTGAAAATAAAAATCATCAAATTGTTGTCTGCTAAATTTTCCCTGAGCGTGGTAAAGATTAAACTTGAAACCAATTCTTAATCTGATATTAATTTGGAGCAAGTGCTATACAAACCCATTAATGCCAATCACTGCTGAAGCCAGCTAACCAATGATGTGGCACTTTCCTCCTGTAAGTCGTTTTGAGGGTCATAGCCCCGCTAGTAGAATTATAAGCCTCTGGATGCAGGCATCAAGAAAAGTTCACTACAGCGAGCACCCGCTTTTGGACCAAAATGAATCGAAAGAAGAGCCAAAAATCCGCTCAGAACTGGTACCCAGTCAGCATTCTACGTAAATCTATATCGGGCCGTCATCGGCCCGTCAGGGTACCTGACGGGCCGATGACGGCCCGATGTAGATTTACGTAGAATGCTAGCTGGGTAGATTGTGCAAACCACTTTCGCATGTGAACGACGTATCTTGCAGGACTTATTATATCCTTCCTATTGGGAACTGAACTAGACATATTCCCAGTCAGCATTCTACGTAAATCTATATCGGGCCGTCATCGGCCCGTCAGGGTTGCTGACGGGCCGATGACGGACCGATGTAGATTTACGTAGAATGCTAGCTGGGTAGATTGTGCAAACCACTTTCGCATGTGAACGACGTATCTTGCAGGACTTATTATATCCTTCCTATTGGGAACTGAACTAGACATATTCTTTTCAACTAAATGACTAAATAGTGTAATTGAATTAGATGGAATCCATTCAAATTGTAAAGTCTATTCCCAAAAGGCTTGGTAAGGAAGACGATTTTCGCAGCAATCTGATTCCACTGCAAACTAAGAAAACATTACTACGATTAAAATTAAGTTGAGTATTATTGAATGCGAAACGTTGTGCTATTACATGTAAATTAAGGAGAGTTATATGGGGAATTCGCGTTTATCTTGGAATTATTCTAACTATATGGAGATGTGTCTTTTAGCTGATAAACGGATAGTGTTGTACACAAACCTCGAATTAATCCATTTTCTTAGAACATTAGCTTCTTAGAAGCGGTAGTAAGAACTCCCGTATTCGCAAGTGTGGAGAGCTCGCATGGCAAATGTAAAGTACACACTACAGGGACTAAGATTTCCTTACAGATTCAAAGACAAACATTGCAACAAAATTTTAATAAAAACTTAATACAATAGAAAGCTAAAACGTTAACCTTAACATTTGAAGCAGATGACAGTCCAAAATCGACACTAAAAGACTTGATATATCATGTGAATCGTCTGTTAAACAATTGACATGAAATGCCAAGTCTTATTTTTTCAAGAAAACAAAACAATATTTGAAGGTTTCGTCTGCTGCTTTAGTTGGAATTTACAATTTTAAGGCTTAAATACGCTTGGACATACCATGGACTGGCTTATGTTTTAAACTAATTTGCATTCCAATATAAAGGCAGTTTTATTTGTTGTGTTGGCTGGGTAGCAAACAGTAGACCCTGATCAGCCGCTATGTCTTGCAGCGTTTGGTCTGGGTCTATACACGGTTTGTTCAGGCCTTTCTCTTCGAATACTTCGGGTAAATATGATACATGTCCATGCCCCGAGGTAATGAACCTTTTGTGATGCTCAACTCCGCTGACAATGAAATTTTTCCTCCTAATAAAGCTCATATTACTAACAACTGCGAATTCTTTCTTGCTAAAGATTGCTGAGCATGAAAATTTCTCTGCTAATAAATATGAAAATGCCATCTATTGTTGGCATTTTCATATTTATTAGCAGAGAAAATTTCATGCTCAGCTGAGCTGAGTATGAAAGAAGTTTTATAATCTCGGAACCAGGTTGGTTGCGAGTTCGTTTTAGTGTCGCCATCGTATCATGGCATACTTGGGATCACTTTTTTTTCCGTCTGCGTCTAAGAATGGCCCTCATTCTTCATGTCTAAGATGAAAGGGTGACCCCTATTGGTATTTAGTCGCACCTGCTTGTAGCAGGGTGCGACTTACGAGTTCGAATTTTCGTCCGTTCGTCCGTCCGTCTGTCAACAGTTTACGTCAAGTCTAGCATTTTTTCCCGAAACATATAGCTGATAGTGTCAAACTTTGCATAGTACTTGTCCTCGATATACTCTTCAAGCGCTGATTATGACCTAGTGCCTTGACCTAGATTTCGCGATAGAGTGACTTTGTCGTAATTTTACGTCGAGTGTAGCATTATTTACGTCGAGTGTAGCATTTAAGTGCGTTTCTCTGTAGCGGTGATAGCTGCTAGCGTCAAAGCTTGCATAATAATTGTACTCTTCAAGCACACACTATGACCCTATGCCCTTGACCTAGATTTCCCGCTCGAGTGACTTATCATGATTTTACGTCGAGTCTAGCATTAACGTGTATACTCTACAAGCATGCACTACGACCCGGTGCCCTTGACCAAGATTTCGCACTCCAATGGCTTTGTCGAGTCTACCATTAAAGTTAGTTTCTCTGAAGCAGTAATAGATGCGAGTGTCATACCTTGCATAGTAATTGTCTGTGATATCCTTTTAAAGCACGCACTACAAGTTAGTGTCCTTGACATAGATTTCGCATTCGAGTGACTTTGTCATGATTTTAAGTCGAGTCAAGCATGAAAGTGTGTTTCTCTGAATCGGTGTTAGCTGCGATGGTAAAACCTTGCATAGTAATTGTCCTTGTCATCATCGACAAGCATGCACTATGACCGAGTGCCTTTGACCTAGACTTCGTGCTCCAGTGGCTTTGTCAAGATTTTACGTCGTGTCTAGCATTCAAGTATGTTTCTTTGAAGCGGTGATAGCTGTAAGTGTCAGATCTTGCACAGTAATTGTCCTCGACATATTCTTCAAGCACGCACTATGATGCAGTGCCCTTGACCTAGACATCGCGCTCGAGTGACTTTGTCATGATTTTACGACGAGTCTAGCATTAAAGTGCCATTCTCTGCAGCAGTGACAGCCGCGAGTGTCAAACCTTGCGTAGTAAATGTCCTCTACATAATATTCAAGCAGGCACTATGGTCCAGTGCACTTGACCTAGATTTCGCATTCCAGGGGTTTTGTCATGATTTTACGTCGAGTCTAGCATTAAAGGGCGTTTCTGAAGCGGTGATAGCTGCGAGTGTCAAACCTTGCATAATAATTGTACTCTTCAAGCACACACTATGACCCTATGCCCTTGACCTAGATTTCCCGATCGAGTGACTTATCATGATTTTACGTCAAGTCTAGCATTAACGTGTTGCTGTGAAGCGGTGAATACTGCAAGTGTTTAACCTTGAATAGTAATTGTCCTCGACTTACTCTTCAAGCACACACTATGGCTTGATGCCCTTGATCTAGATGTCGCGCTCGCGTATACATGTAGTAAGATTGTTCAAATGTTTAGAGTAAATACGATGAGGGGATTATGCACTATACCCAGCAAGCACACACCGTTAAAACAACGTCGATTCAACATTGATTCAACGTCAAGACGTTGAATCAACGTTCTTGCATAAAATACCATGAACATAACTGTTAGAAGCTATTCTTGAATGGACCAGAAGCCGTGTTCAAACAACAAAACCCATGTTGAAATCATGATTTTTTTTTTTTTTTTTTTTTTTTTTTTTTTTTGATTTGGGTTTTACGGCCCTTTCAAGAATATTTCACTTATATCGAGCCGATCGTTCATCGAAGGTGGGCGAAAACCGGAGAACCCGGAGAAAAACCACCTGACCATCCGTAAGCAGAACTTGGCTTTCCCACATATGACCCGAGCGAGGCTCGAACCACAGCGGTGAGAAACCTAATGGATTAAGAGTCAACTCTCTTATCCACTAGGCTACGGGGGCCCGTCTGTTGAAATCATGAAATTCACGTGCTGTTTGAACATGGATTTTGAACTTTTGATAATACAAGATTGGCCTTGCTTTGTTTACATTACGTTGAGCGACGTAACGTTATTGCCATGAACGTAGCATTTTAGAATTTTTGATGACATCAGAAGGTCATTGCGCAACTGGCGGCTTTGTTAACAACATTCTGAACTAGCCGCCATGTTGGTTTGCCGTCGCATTTGAATAGTGTATATGGAGTTTATATGGAGCTTTGGGCGTTTTCGTCACAATTTGCCGTTGAAATCTTACGTTATGCAAGAAAAACGATCATCCATGGTTATTTCATTACAATAACATTTGCCGGGTCCCTCGGAAGATATTTACACACTCGGCCTAGCAACCTCGTGTTCAGACAGCTTCCTCTGGACCCGGCAAATGTTAATGCATGAAAAACTGTGGGTGATCCCTATACTGAATCGACGTTGTGTCAACGTTGTGTGTCCGCTGGGAAATCCCGATAGAAATATCACACGAATCCCCATTGTCTGTAAAAACAATCGAACTGTGAAAACTCGTACAATTATGTCTAACTTACTATTCCGTGGTTTTCATAACACTGGGTGTGTACTCTATCGTATTTATTCTAAGTATACGGACATACAGACCTGAAAAAAGTGTAGACCTAGACCAGATGCCACAGAACGCGCGTCTAATCTCGGTCTAGCCTGTTTGCCACTCACCAAGAAATGTTTAGACAAATCAGCAGGTATTCGAATCGACAAGTTCAAATTTTTGGACAAGTTTGATAAGGACACATGTGTCTGAACTAGGGTATATACGGTATGAAGGACTGTTAAATTATTGTTCATGCAGAATTCCGGCCCTATATGAATGTTAAAGGCACTGCGTCGTCGTCGTCCTTCCTGCGGAAAATGTAGAGGACATGTAATAAATTATATGTGTAAATGCAACAACTGTGTGACGTAATTAATTATCTCAGCATGCATTAATGGAATAAAGAATTACAAGAAAAAGTCATATGCAACAGTTTCTTTCATACATACAAATATGTATCTTGCGGGCACATGACGTTTATACAACGTCCCATTAACGTCGATGCAACGTAAACCAAATGTGGGCAAACATTTGACAGAGAAAAAAGTTCGGTTTGAAACTTGTAAATGCGACAGTTGTGCAGAATACCGCGAGCGCAATAAACTGATGTAAAGCAAGCGAAAGGGTAAACGTAAAAAATTACCTTTTTTCCATCCGGAACACGGCGGAATTTATGATTTCCAACGGTCTTAAATGTTGGGTGCATCTTATGTTATGTTTGCATAATCCACTGAACTGTGAAGCGAAATTTCTTCGCAGTTTTGACTAAATGCTTGTACACTAAAACATCAAAGAGTGTTCGTAATCATCACATGCTGCGTGATGATTTCTAACGTAGGTCTGTTGTTTTGAATGTTTCAAATGGCTTTTCATTTTCATTCTTGTTAAACATAATTTCAGTTATATAATGTTTTTAGCCATCGCATAGACAACAAACATTAACCGTTTCATATGTAAGCTTCAAATGTAAACCTAATTTACATGTGTAAATCACCGTGACAATGCTTTCTAATTCCATATATGATCAGATCGAAAATGACGCTTTTGGTCTTTCATTTAACAAAGTGACCGTTTATCAGCAGTTAATATTGAAAATAAGGCAATAAATATCAATAATATGTGTTGAGTCCCGGTAAAAGGGACCCTTGTACACGTGCCTAGCGTACGTATCCATCTGGTCCTTTGAGAATTATCACATTTCGCGATCATTTTCTATAATATCTACGCATACTCCTGTCGAACTATGGAGGCGCAAATCAGGCGAAGATGAACAGCCTGACCCATTTCTTCGAAGCTGGTACCAACGCTTTTTGCCCGACACTTTGCATGGCATAATTACACTGGTTCCCCGTCTCGTTAATGAAAATTACACAGCAGTCGCAATTGTTACAGGTAATAGAGTTGAACTGATGGAAATGGCAACACTTGTTTTACCATTTAAATACTGATATAAATACGTGAACACGGAGATGTAAATCATTTATAGTAAAGTGCTCTAAGAACTATAAATTTAATGATTATATATGAAAAGAAAATAAGTGAACTCAGGAACTGATACAATCAGATCCACATCAAGGTCCCAACCAATAAAGGAGACAGACGAATACAATTAACAGCCACAAAATGAACAGATAGCAAGTAGAGTTGACAAGTCTGTTACCCAAAACTTAACTAGTATACTTTAAACTAACATAATTGTTAAAAGAAAATTATAAAGTGAAAGACAACATAACAATTAACAAAAAGGACCACAATGAACGTACCATCTTGGAACGGCCAGCAATAACCCAGCTAGCATTCTACGTAAATCTATATCGGGTCGTCATCGGCCCGTCAGCTACCCTGACGGGCCGATGACGGCCCGATATAGATTTACGTAGAATGCTGACTGGGAAATTACTAGGGGACTTGAGCTAGCTTTAAGGGATCTCACCTTGCCTTCAGCTTCCATAGTGGTAATAACATATAATTGTTCGGTCCAACTCATCGATAAATCACATACAAAGTCTATAATTTGTCTGTGTAACTTAGTGCCAAAACGTATAAAACATGTCGAAAAGATATGATAATGCGTCACAAACGTTTTGACGAGACCAAAGTTTAAACAGTTTTTGGTCATCAGAAGCAAAGAACGCATTTCTATTATTAGAAACAAGATAATGAAAACATTCCCTTTGAAAAGTACTCTCAATTAAGTCTGTCAGTTGTTCTTTGATTAAATTATGGGGCAAAGTTGTATAAAGCGCAGAAAAAATTCATAGTGGACTCGCGAAATCCTCTTGACTTTAGTTTGCTAAGTATCTATCAGACAGCAGACAACTGTCTGCTGAACGATCCATCGAAAGTCGCATAAAAGCCATTGAATCAACGATATATGAAATGTACTACGTGAAAGTTATGCAATTATTGCAATGGCTTGTTGTGACATTAAGCAAGAATGCAAATGACGGTTTCGTTTTTTATTTCTGTTTGATTTATTTATCTATTTAATAAAAAAAAAGAATATAAAGCATGATTAAATATTGCATTGCATAGTATGATAGTTGCAAATCTTCATAAATCAGGACTATTTCATCGAACTGACATTTTGGTATAAAGCGTCGCGGTTTTCTGCAACGTAACTATTTATTTCACCAACTAAAGGTATATTGCATTCTTTATACATCGCGATTACCTTCTGTGTTTAACCATATCATTTGTACATGTCCATTTAAACGTGACCTTCAAGCAGCCTTTCATAATTTGGCCCTAAGCGTTCTTCAGATATGTCCAGCCTTTCAGAAAAGAAAGGAAAACAAATGCTAAACCTTTGCACATTATGTTTTGTATAACAGAAACTAGCGTTTCTGTGCAAAGCCATTTCATAAACACTTACCACGCTATGGGCAAATTTAGCAGACGACAAGCTTGTGATATTTTTTTTCCTAGAAAATAGGATCTGACATTTCGGGCAAAATATCTCTAAGGAGTCAAATCCAATTTTCTAGGTAAAATAAGAAAAAAAAATATATTTCAAAATGTCATCTGCTGAAATTTTTACCCTGCAAGCAAAGTGTTAATACAAGTCAGCCCCAACATGGGAAATGGTTCTTAGAGTATGGACGAACAGTGAAGCCCCTTCTTACATTCTGGTCACTACTTTTGATGTTTCTTGAAGTGTTCCATGAATTGTTAAGGTGAATACACACACTTGGTAGATTTTCAGCCGTTTGTTTTACAGAGGATACAACTTTGCTGACTACCTGCCCAGCAGGCACATGACGTTAATACAACGTCGCCTCAACGTCGATGCAACGTCATGGCGTTGCATCGACGTTGAGCCGACGTTGTATAAACGTCATGTGCCCGCTGGGTGTTTGCTTTCCTTCACAAAATTTCGTCTGACGATGGGTCAACTCTTAAAGGAAAGAATTTGCTAGCAAACAGCGTATGCCCTGACCAGACCGCATGGATTTCGCCATTGCTTAGGGACTGACGCATAGGAATTAACTTTCCAATTAAGAAAAACTAACGTGAGCAGGGAACCATTCTATGGCATAACCGATTATTTTCACGTTAATTGCAGGAGTCGATTACAGATTATCTAGAATCGATTTTGTTTTATAAGCCAAGTGAGGATTAGTTTCTATCGGGTATTCGCTATATCCAATATTTGGGGCGATCTACAGGAAATCCCAGTATAAAAGAAGGAATTGCTCACTTGTCCACTTGGTCTCATGAGGATCTTCACCCTGTATAGTTTCCTTGCTCTTGCATCGTATAAATTTTGGAACGCAGGCTGGTCTGCTTATTTCCCGTTTGCATGGTAACAATATTGACTTCCCACAGTTGGCCTCATTAGTTTTATTTAGTTCTATTCATTCCTCGAGCCGTGTCAAACACAGTGACATCTAATGCCTATGGGAACTGCTAAGCTACAGATATACCTGCGAATCCATGCAATCCGCTCTACCATATCCTTCTATCGACATCAGCGAAGACTGTCCGAACCCAGTTAACAAATCTATGTACTTAAGATCCCCGCAATATACAGTTAAGGTACGGGTACGAAGGGGTATACATTTTTAAGGGAATTTTCAGATTGTTTGAAACATTTTTAAACCTGATTTTTATTTGTTTCATTGTATGTATCAATGTTTTATAATCCCTTTACAGGTCTAAATGTATTTAAAACCAACTTGAATTTCCGCTTTTTCTCCTTATTATATAGTGAAAATATAATAGCGTACACATGACTCTTCATAAGAGGGATGTCTAGATAAATATGTTCGAACCAAACACACAACGTTGAAACAACGTTGAAGTCGATTCATCGTCTTGACGTTGAATCAACGTTGAATCGGCGTTTTTTTCAACGTTGTGTGCCTGCTGGGTTTCTTATTTCTCCACGAAAACGTATTGTGGTACTTCATTAGAAGCTCCACTAGTAGGCGCTTTTAATGAGAAAACTGTTAAAGATAATGTACAAAAAATATCCAGAACGGAAAACAAAACAAAACAAAACAAAAATATATATATACATTTCTCATAGACTGTTAACGTAACGGACAGTCTGATCTTGGTCTTCGACAGTCCGATATTCACTCTGGTCCCTTTTTGCGCGACACGACGCACTGTTTTGATTGGCATGACCTTGGGAATTAAAACGGAATCCGAGCAGTGTCTTGGATGGCGATACAGTATGGAATCGTTATTGAATTCATTCTGCAGCGTTTCTTTACAAATAATTTGCTGTCTTTTGTCAATGTTTGATCCAAGCTGACGTTCTACTGATAAAGTGTGGGAGATTGATTCTCATTAGTTCTCCAATACACGAATTTCATCGGTTTTATAAATGTATTTACATGCCTGAATAAGAGACACGCAGGGTTCTCCGATCTGGGCATTACAAAAACACACTTACCGTATTTACCGTATGTATTCGGACAGACAGGCCTGAGCAAACAGTGTAGACCCAGATGAGACACCGCAGAACGCGGCGTGTCATCAGGGTCTACTCTGTTTGCGAATTATCCAGCAATGTTTAGACACAACAACTGGTAGTAAATTGTACTTGTTCAAATTTTAGAACAAATATGGTAACGAGTTGAGGTGTCCGAATATTTAGGTTGAATACGGTATGTGAAAAGACACCTGTTAGTCGTTGTTCTAGAACCACAATACATTGATACTTAGGCGTAAAAAAAAAAAAGTTTTATTTCCGCTATGCCGACCGACCCTGCTTCAAACACCCGACTCTGCTATTTTTTTATCAGTAAAAATGCAAAATAAAAAAGTAAAGTACCGACCCTCAACAAAATACCTGTATTTTCATAAAATTACAGGCCCAACCCTGTTCTTTTCTGGAGAAAAAACAGAAAAATAAAAAAAGTTTCTCCTACCTACCGACTAATTTTTTTCAGCATGTTAGCGGAAACACGGCTATTTTTTTCCGCGTTACCTTATTTCTCCACGAAAACATATATTGTGGGTATGCATTAGAAGCGCCATCCCTGGGCGCTTCTGATGAGTGCACACAATATATGTTTACAAACCTGCGACATTAAAAGGAACTGCAGTTGATTCTCGTAATCTCAAACACTGATAACTGAAACTCCTGCTAAATCAAACTAGTTTTTGGATAATGTTTAATAAGTTTTGCTTATGTTATTTATATTTCAACTCCTGTTAGCTCAAATTCCTATTATCTAAAAATTCTGGTCCTTTTGAGTTTGAGAGAACGCGAGTCTTCTGTATATAGAAAGGGGAATTAAAACAGAATCAACAATATATTCGCCGTTGAGGCACGAACAGTGAATTAAACGTCTATTTGTAGACACCTAACAGACCAAGACGCGTTAGAACGGCCAAGAAAATCTTGAAGTATTCGGACCCCTTAAGTCCTAACCACACATATCCTAAAAGTTTAAGAAGACCATTTGTATCTCCAACTGATGTGTCTAGAAATTGCTTGACGAGTGGCAAACATTGCACACCCAGATCAGACGCCGCGATCTGCGGCGTCTGATCTGGGTCTACAATGTTTGCTTAGGTCGGTCTGTCCGAATACTCAGGATAGATACGGTATAAACTAGGCACTGCTATCCCTGTCTTGCAGCATCTGGATATTGGGTATGCGTGTAATATCTACAATTCTAGATCTCCGTTCCGCAGGAAACCCATATAAAGCCAAATAATTCAAAGTTGTTTATACACAGCATAGTATTACAATAGGACGTGTGACGTCAGAAAACGACTTTATGACCTCATTACATATAGAAATCAGCGTGCGTACCTGCATGATGGGATCATGATCTCGACATCACGAAAACATGCCTATATAATTTTGACCCCCTTAAACCCCACTTTTATATAGTACAACTGGGGGTTACGGGGGTATACATTATTTTTCTTATTTCTGCTCAAAAGCATAGATTTTGGGTACTCGTTAGAACCGCCTCGGCGAGGCGGTTCTAACGAGTACCCACAATCTATGTTTTGAGCAGAAATATGAAAAATATCGGACTTTTTATCTGAAAATTTTCATTTTTTGGTGGTAAAATTTTCTGTATATTTGAATATGCTTGTTTTCGTAATGATATACATATATTCTTTGGTATCAATGACTTCTATAACCGGTAAATGAAGACCCTAATCAGACTTCACGAACGCGCAGGCTGGTCTGGTCCTTCGTTGCCCTAATTTGAGATGAGGTTCTTTTCTCACGTTGAGTCATCCATATTTACTGGGATAAGAAATAAAATAGCTGTAAGAAGATTCAATAGTATCGACAATATTTGCTGAGAAGTTGCGTACCGAAATGTGCTATTAAGCGTCCCGTATTTACCCTATGCATCACGAAAACATACCTATATAATTTTGACCCCCTTAAACCCCACTTTTATATAGTCTGGGGTTTACAGGGGCATACTTAATTTTTTTTCTTATTTCTGCTCAAAAACATAGATTGTGGGTACTCGTTAGAACCGCCTCGTCTCGTCGAGGCTGTTCTAACGAGTACCCACAATCTGTGTTTTGAGCAGAAATATGAAAAATATCAGATTTTTTATTTGAAGATTTTCAGTTTTTAGAGGTGAAATTTTCTATATATTTGAATATGCGTGTTTTCGTAATGGGCAGAAAGGCCTCAACAAACAGTGTAGACCCAGATCAGGGTCTACACTCTGATCTGGGTCAACACTGTTTGTTACTCATACGTATCCAGCAGTAAGTAGACACGTCAAGAAGTATTCTAATAAACTTTGTTTTCACATTTTAGGATCAGCATGGTAAGGAAATAAAGTATCCGATTGTTTAGGTTAAATAAGGTATAATTGAATATCACTTTTATGTTATAATCAAAGCACTGACAGCACTGGTGGGTTGACTTCTCTGAGTGTAGGCTGGAAAAATGGTCCTGAGTAGGGATTTCAGATCGCTACTGACACCTGGAGCAAGTTTTTATCCCAACAATAGACTTTTCTGATCTGTCTGATCAGAGTCTACACTGTTTGCCACTCACCCAACAGATTCAGACAAAGAAATAACAAAACGGACGTTCATTTTCTTATTTTTATTTTTTTCGAAACTATAGTAACTGCACATAATCCTCGCGAGGGGTGTTGCAGTACATCTAGAAAGATAGTGGGGTATAAAAGCGTCCGGGTATTTAGGGAAAATACTTTATCATATGGTTAACGCTCTTTGCATACCTTAGCGGGTACTCACACAAATATTTTCGTGTAGAAAAAATGATACATTGGTTTGTCTACCCTGTGAAACAACAGGGCTCCAAGGATTGTCATGTTTTGAAGAAAATGTCAAATTTGAAAAAGCCGCAGGGATACATAGGGAGTCTGTATTTTGCAATAAATGCTGATTCGTCTTGTTTCTCTGTAAGACAGTGCTTATTCTTCTTGTTTCTCTGTAAGGCAACGAGTAACATATTTCTGGTTCTCACTGGGATCGTCTCGATGAGACAGTTTTAGTGATACCCCGAATTGTATTTTGTAAAGAAAATATCTGAATACTAACACCAAATTCATCCTAAGCCCTGAGATTGCCCGAACAAAAACACAGGACTGTAAAGATATTAACTGACTGAAGGATTATCAAAGACGCTTTAGTTCTGTACCATAATTAGATGACTTATCTTCGATGATTAAAATCCAATGGAAAGCATACACTGAACTATAACAACAACAACAACAATAACTGCACTACAAAGTTGCGTCAACTATAGTTAAATCCTCTGATTCGCACGCTTTCATCACTGACTGTCACAGTCAGGCAACCAAATTTAGTGGATGAAAAGTCCGCCAGTTTGTCAAGCAGTCTGTGCGCTCAATGGTAGCGTACTACTAAATATAGTATAATTGAGCCACCTCCTGACAAACAAACAAAGTCGATGTGCACCCAGCGATACTCATATCAGCCTTGTCATCCGCCCAGTCTGATCAGAGTCTTTGCTGTGCACTCACTGGATAGCTAAAGACCCAAGCCTTCTTCTTGCGGACAGTCAAAACTGTGATCAGACTGGGCGGATACCTGGGCTGATTTGAGTTTTCGCTGGGCGCACGTGCCATTTTGTTGGTTTACTGTTGCCGCTCTCTTCAGTCTCCACTCTTTAAAGTATTTAGTATGTTGGATTCTCCTCTAGTCATTTACCCCGCTACCATAAAATTGTAAAATGGTTGATATTGTATTTGAACCTCATGTTGTTAAGATTTATTTAATCTCAGAGTATTGAATAAACTTGGAAATTAAAAGAAGGTCCTCTTCTGTACACCTATGGATTTAGCTACCCATCAAGTTATCATCCGGTTCTCTTTCATGTACTTTACAAAGAACAGATACGTTAAAAAATTCCTTATCTGACATACTGTGCCTTGGGGAATACAATTTAGGAAGTCATAAGAAAAGTAATTACCTCAGCAGTTCCTCTGCTGTTTGGCAAGTAATTAACAGACTGTTCGTAGACAGCTCTCAGACCATTTGCTGCTTTCACCACACAGAAAATCAAATACTTATATACTACAGAACATCGATTTCAAATTGTATAACTTGTGCATTACTGGCGGGGTGAACTTAATTATAAAATTCATTTTTCGGCAATTAAACACGTGTCGTCGCGAAGGACACGAACATTTCATTATGCGAAGGGCTATCCAAATCAGCTGCGCATGTGCGGATGAGCGTCTGGTCTTTGACCATCACAATATAAATTAGAAAACCTAAATAATCGAAAATATTTAGGAGAATAAAGTTTTCTGGTCAGTCAAATTTCATTTCATCGTTCCTGCAGCTACTGACAAAGTGGGAAGAAAAGGGCAAACAGTGGAGACCCAGATTAGACGCCGCAAAATATTGGATCATCACCGTGTACCTGGACTATTAATGTATTAAAACAAAAGCTAGGCAGGTTCGATAGAACACCATTGATTTGTTCCAAAAGTGGGCTAAAGGAAGAGAGGAATAATTTCTGGATACCGACCTTCACTTTCCGTCTCTGTTCTAACTCTTTCACTGTCACAGGCGATAATAATAGGCTTTTGCAAACAGCATAGATCCAGATGAGACGGCTTAATGAGCCGTCTCATCTGGATCTACGCTGTTTGACATTCAGTCTTTCAACTTTACATATAAACGTCTTTCCAAACGATAATTTGTTAAAATAAAAAAGCAGACGACAAATGTCGTCTGAAATTTGGCGCTGAAAGAGTTAAAGAAAAAGACCAGAGAAGACCCTTTTAAGTAGTGGACCAAAGCAACAAGTTGACACCTTAGTTCTTTCAATTTTTCTTGGTGCGTTCTTTGCTCTCATAGGCCATTCCTTTCAGAATCTATTTCGCAGAGCTGTCTCTTCCCCCATGAAAATGTATCAATCATTCTTAAGACAATTGCGTAACAGTATTTGAAGCAAACCATCACGAACACATGCCTATACAATTTTGACCGCCTTAAACCCTACTTTTATACACTAAAACTGGGGTTTAGAGGGGTATACATTATTTGTCTTATTTCTGTTCAAAGACATAGATTGTGGGTACTCGTTAGAACCGCCTCGTCTATTGTTTTGGGCAGAAATATGAAAAATAACCATTTGTTTTATCTGAAAATTTTCAATTTTAGTGGTATAATTTTCAGTATATTCGAATAGGCATGAAGCATACTGTTAAGAAGCCGATATTTTCCTGTATATGACCAAAAAATATCCGGGCTTGCTGCATATCCACGCAGTCTGTCCATGGGCTGCACAATATTTTGGCATATTTAAGAGGTTGTGAATAACATTTTTACCATAAGTATTCAGATATTACTCCTTGCTATATTTGTCCTTATTTAGAGTAAGTCCATTTTACTATTTGGTGGTATGTTTAACTGCTGGATGAGTGGCAAACAGCGTAGAACCGCGCAACGCGGCGTCTGATCTGCGTCCACACTGTTTGCTCAGGTCTGTCTTTCCAAATGCCATTACGAAAACACGCCTATTCAAATATACTAAGAATTTTTTCACCAAAAAATTGAAAATTTTCAGATGAAAAATTCTAATATTTTTCATATTTCTGTTCAAAACATAGATTGTGGGTACTCGTTAGAACCGCCTCGACGAGGCGGTTCTAACGAGTACCCACAATCCATGTTTTGAGCAGAAATATGAAAAATAACTTATACCCCTGCAAACCCCAGTTTTACTATATAAAAGTGGGGTTTAAGGGGGTCAAAATTATATAGGTATGTTTTCGTGATGTTAAGATAAACATTTACACTTATCAGTGCAGTCTGATCCAGGTCTGCCCTGTTCTCATATGATATATACTGACTTTCCTATCACATCAGCTATATGAAGAGAAAGCGTGTCTCCAGCATATATACGGACATCGACGACCCAGATCAGCCTGCGAATCAACACGTCTCGGTCAAAACAGTCCCTGTCCTTAACAGAATCATTGGATGCTGCAGTAAGTATCATCATAGGGCAACTTGTAGATGCGAATGTGATCTGGGCCCAGTTGTTCAAAACTAACGATGTCATTAGTTAACGTATCGTTAAAACTTGGATCATTAGATATGGCATAAACGCTAATGGTTTTGCTGAAAAATGTGAGTAGCTTTTGCATTTCACATTTTTTTTCAGCAAAAATACATGTGAATTAGATATCGTACTTACTAGAACAGTTAACATTTTGACCACTAACGAGCTCGTTAAGCTAACGATGCTTTGATGCGATAAGCCCTGCATCTGCGCCTTTCTAATGTGGTCGAAGATACCTCTACGCCTGATGCGTACCAAATCGTTTTAGCACAAAGTTCCGGAAATTAATCTATAATAGAATAAAGAGTTACCAGGAGAAAAAATAAAGCGTATGATACAATTGATTTTGTTCTCGTTCAATGAGTACTCCCCCAGTTGTCAGTTAATAGAAGCTGAAATCAATATTTTGAGTTCTCATCAGCAGACTAAACCAGTTAGCACTTTTAAAAGGCCAAAAGTGTCCACATACACAGTGCTTAATGGCCTGGAGTATCCTTAGATTCGCCGTTCATTTGTTGTATGTTAAGACTTGGTATGTTGTTACGTTGAATCATCATACATCGTGTCTCTTTCCCGACTGTTCCTTAAACAGCATGAAAATCACAGAATACCTATATATCAATGCTTCCAGATAGGATTGTATTTGACTTACCGCATAAGTTTAAACATATTGTCATAAATTTGAAAAAAAAAAAAAAAAATAAAAAAAAAAATAAAAAGTCATTGAAAGGGTAAAGTTAGGCTTTTGAATATAAAGAAACACGATGCGATGCAGAGACAGAGAGAGATGGTGTAGTATGGGTAGGAAGAGGCAAAGTTATATGGTTTTGGTTTTATATACATTTAATGATCAAAAAGCAGGATACTTTGAAATTTAGCACCTGCAGTCTGAATTTCAGGGTGCTGCAATCCTGTAGCAAAATGTTATGACCATGTCCAGGCCCCGAGGTTATAAACATTTTTACATGCTCAACTCAGATGAGCATGAAAATTTCTCTGCTAATAAATATGAAAATGCCAACTAATGCTGGCATTTTCATATTTATTAGCAAGGTAATTTTCATGCTCAGTTATGTTAAGCAAGACAAAATGAAAATTTTAGTAATTAGAGCTTTATCAGCATGAAATATTTGATGGTCAGTTGAGTTGAGCATGGAAAAAAGTTTTATTACCTTGGGGTCAGATCGTTGCTGTAGTGTAATGGGGGTGTAAAATGTACTGATCGTTCAAACATTGAAAAGAGACGCGATACACCGAATGCATACAAACATAAATTTGGGGTATAGCGATGGATACTAATTGTGTTACCACTCTCATTGTTGCACATTTGCATGAAAGAACCAGTTAACATTTGTGATACTATTAAGAATACTCATCTTATTATCTTATATAAATAATCATATCACAAATACCGTGTTACCACCACGTATATTCGTGATCGAATCACGTGTATTCGTGATCGAATCACGTCTATTCGTGATATGAAGAATCTTACTCTGAAGTCAAAACTCTTCCGTACTTTTAATTATGTATTTGTCAATTATACCAGTTATTTACTTTTACTTGATAGTTTTACATAATCTTTAAGTATTAGATTTGTATATTTACTCAGTAATCACTCATTTACTTTGCTACGCTGCATTCTGTATGCTATGTTGAAAGTATTTTGAATTAATGTAAAATGTTATGAAATAATTTTGTTTTACATGGCCTGGGTATGTAAATTTACATTGTTTCAATATTTTATTAGTACTCGTATATTTATTATATTGGCATTTTGAAAGCTCGTATGAAAAAAATTCTAGACTCTAGATAGAGGTTTCCATGTTTTGTTTGCTACTTTTATCATTATTATTATTATTATTATTTCAAAGTGTACCGCAAGTAATAGGTATTATATAGAAGCAGATAAAATTAGTGTGTCCCTTTGTCAGCCTTTTCACTGACGATGTCTATTAGCATAGAAGATGTCTAGAAAGAGCCACAATCACAGAACATAGCCTACCCATCACACGAAGAGGAAGAGCAAACAAAACCAAATACAATTAAACTTGAACAGAACAAAACATACAAAAGCCCAACAGCCACAAGACAAAAAAAAAACAAAAAAAAAAAAAACAAAAAAAAACAAACACGAGAACTACCGCCTCAGAACGATCAGTAGCCAAAACTGAGGTTAAAATCTATTTTACCGGTACAAAATCTTCACCGAATGTTCAAATTTCGTAAAATGCAAAATGATTGTTCGGTTAGCATAGAGACTCCCTAATTCAATCAGTGAAACATCAAAGAAATAAAACATGTAAATCAAATTAGGTTACTGCGCTGAAACGAGGAATACGGCTCATGTCAAGCACCACAGACACTGGAAGCCAGAGCTACAGAAAACAATAACAACAACAACAACAACAAAACAAAAAAAAAAAAAAAAAAACAAAAAAAAAAAACAACAAAAAAAAAACAAAACAGAAAGACCGAACAAAGATACAACATCAGGCTTTATCCCTTTAATGAAGAATTACGTCGGCACCGTCATAGACTTTGAGACCTGACCCACGGTCGCGCAATTAAAGAGGAAAAACAAAGCTAACAATCATGATTGGAAAAACAAACTAAACATGGAGTCTGTCGGACAAAATTCTGTTATATTCCATCTTTTTATAACTTGTACTATCCTTTTATTTCTTCAACGAAATTGATTTCCAATTTTCCAGTAATTTTCTTAAATTCACCACCTAGGTCATCGAATATTCATTGCCACAGAAGTGGTTTCAAACTAACTTTAAATATATAAATCAATTCGGACCGTTGGTGATACAATTTTGATAAAAAAGCTTTACGGAGTATGGTACCGATATCCTCGTTTAAGGAGTTTAGCTTTATTCCGAATGTTAGAGATTGCCTGACTGACCAGTGGGTCTACACAGACAAGCATATTAACTAACTTTTCAGCACTATGCAAAGAGGACGCCTCTATTATTAACCTAACGTCAGAGGAAAAGAAAACCATAACCAAGATGAATCCGACCACAAACATCAGAATTTGGTCGTCATTGAGCATGTAGAACTTGTTCCCTTAATTGGACTCAGCACATACAATCTACGTTATATCGAACCTACAGTCGAACCTCAATAGCTCGAATACCGATGGCTCGTTTACCACGGCTAATTCGAACTCATTTTTGAGTCCCTACGGAATTCTTCCGCTAGCTTAAGAAAACAAATATTAGGGAATTTTTCTTATTTTATCATGAAATTATATGTTGTGTGTACTCATTAGAATCGCCTCATCGAGGCGATTCTAATGAGTACACTCAACATACAATTATTGTGAAGGAAAGAAAAAAAATCCCTAAATTTTCGCTATTTGCTTCCTGCCCTGGTACCATGATTAACCCTCAGCGGCTCGAACTACCCATGTCTCGAACAATTTTCTATGGTCCCAAAGATGTTCGAGCCATTGAAGTTCTATTGTATCTTTCTATATCGATTGATACTATATGTCAATTGTTCTGAAAATTCAGACTTCACTATAGTACAAAATTATATATTTTAATTTCTTTGGGATCATTGAGTCCTTTCTGGCTACTTTGAAAATTGAATACCGCTTAAGCCGATGCTAGGGGGCTTATGCAGCTTCGCAAACACATAGCTGGAGAGACTTAATAAAACCGAGTCTCCGATTTTCGTTCTTTTTTGTGTTCTGTGTGTCAAAATGCAACCTTTTAAATTTTATTCCTCTTCCTCTTGGTGTCAAGGATTGGCTGCGACTTGTGATTGTGATTGTGGCACTCCTTGGACTTTTTTTTTTAATCTTTGTTACCCACAACTCACCTAGATTTGAAATGTGACAATAGAAATCGGGTACCGATAAGTCTTGATAAAGATGCTTTTCGGTGTTACTTTTTTCAGGCCAATAAAAATCTTGAATCTGTTTTTATGGCGAAGTAGATTAAGCGTAAACTGGGCCAGAAATTTCTAAATATAAAGTTGTCAATCTATCTACATCTTTCCAGAGGTTTTAACTGTCCAAATAGAATTTTGATCGATCTTTCATAGACATTTGTATAGTACTTAACATCATGCTTTTTAATTATGTGAATAATATGTGTATTAAAGAAAATATTCTTAATAATGCGTTGAGAGCAGCTTACAAAGCAATTTTATTTTACGTTACAGCTTGCATTTATTTATTTATTTATTTATTTATTGGTGCCCTTTACATTCGTATACGACAAAGACAGTATTCAAAAACATTACAAAAACACGCCTTTTCATTTATACTGAAAATTTCACTACCACAAACTTAAAGTTTTCAGATAAAATTTCTGATATTTTTCATATTTCTGCTAAAACATAGATTGTAGGTATTCGTTAGAACTGCCTCACCGAGGCCGTTCTAACGAGTACCACAATCTATCTTTTTAGTAGAATCAGAAAAATAATGTATACCCCAGTAAACCCCAGTTTTACTATATAAAATTGGGTTTAAAAGCGGTTAATATTATATAGGTATGTTTTCGTGATGAAAAGGCGAGTGCGAATATGTGCTGTAATAATCTCTATTTTTTCCGGAAGTTGTATGCAAATGCAAAGATATGATAGCTTCTTTGGGCTTAATGATCACAAAGGACCAAATCATATACACTACACTATAGTTTAGTATGTGGAGACTTTACGGCCGCCATATGGAACGGACACCAGCTGTAGTGAAGGTAGATATATTCTAAAAGGAATGACCTTTTAGAGCAATAAATACACTCACAAAACTATAAACAGCTGGGCCCATATGTTCAAAACTAACGATGTCGTTAGTTAACGTATTGTTAAAACATCGATCATTAAATATGGCATATAGCTAATGTTTTTGCTGAAAAAATGTGAGTAGCTTTTGCATTTGCAAAAGCTACTCACATTGTTTTTCAGCAAAAATACCTGTGAATTAGATATTGTACTTACTAGAAAAATTAACATTTTGACCATTAACAAGCTCGTTAAGGTAACGATGCTTTGGAAAACTGGGCCCTGGTGTAAAATTGTCTGGGGCAGATTAGCTAGTTTCGACCAATTATGCTTCATCAGTGACCCTCATAGAAACTTTCAAACATTCCAGAATGGGCTTAATGATCACAAAGGACGAGATGATATAAAACGCAGTAAAATGAAGAACAGGTAAACGACTTACGCCGTCACACGACACTAACACCAACTGTAGTGAAGATAAATACCGAATAAGTGAAAAACGAGGCTGCTGTTTTCCTTTCTTTGGTGTTTTCTTGTTAGAATAAACGTAAAAAAGATTGCCTTTGGAAACAAAGAACACATTACGGATTATAAAATAGGAGTCTCAGTTTTATTAAGACTCTTCATAAGTAATGAAGTTTGCAACATTGCTTACGCCCTCTAGCGTATACATTAGCAGAATTCCATTTTCAGATATACCACAATGGGCCCAATGATACCAAAGGAAATAAAATATAATCTGCTCTATGGTGATGTACGGGGAGATGTTCTACCGCCGCCACAAGGCACTAACACCAGCTGCAATGTAGTAAAATAAACGTCAAAAAGATTGCCTTTGGAAACAAAGAACACACTACGGATTAGAAAATGTGACTTATTTTTTTAAGTGCTTCATATGACATTTTCAAAGAATCTTCGTAATAAAGGGTTCTTTGTCAAGACTCAGGAATATTCAATACCTAATGGCTCATTTTAAGGACGCTTTCAAGTATTGTTCTCCGATTACTCTCAGATTGCATGGTGGCGATCGACTCAACCTTAGTACATGTTTCTAAGACATCTTCGTCTGGAGTCTGACACATTTCCACTGCATAAGAGACCTGTAGAAGGTACTTAAGAATGTTTTAGAATGTCACCGATTTATCAGCAGAATTTACAGACAGCACAGAAAGAATTAGATCAATTACTGGTCATCACAGTGACCCAGTGCGCTGGCAATGCGACTCTCTGTATGCATTCAACTTCAAGAAATGCTGTATTTCTGTTGCAGACATTCTTTGTAATTTCGTATTTTAACCCAGCTAGCATTCTTTATAAATCTATAGCGGGCTGTTATAGGCCCGTCAGGGTAGCCGACGGGCCGATAACGGTCCACTAGAGATTTATTTAGAATGCTTACTTTGGTTGTCGTTTCAGTTTTGTTATATTATATCGTTTTCTGTCTATCTAACCTGATTCGATACTTTGGTTGAGTTGTGTACTTGTAGCCCTTCCTGGGTATCTATATTATAAATATTCAATGTTTATATTACTTCCATAGAGCGTTTTAGACAAATGTAGACCATTTCATATGTATTGTCAGCTTGATGAAAAGTTGGTTTCTTACAGTCAGGTTCATTAATCGTCATAGTCTACATGTGCATGAATACTTCTGGTCTCTCATTTGTACAAATCTTTGTGACTGCCTGTTTGCCCTTTTCTACCATTTTAAAACGTTACAAAAAAACCTTAGACGTTTTTGTCATCGGGGAAGTCATTCTAAGCCGTATATGACATCCTGTTTTAGGTCTAGGCTTGTTTAATAGTGGGTACTTGCGCTGGTAGGCAACTCCTGACTGAGGTCTGAGGATGTTGTAAAGTAGGTAAAGGGTAGTATGGCAGTTGAAATGCACCCGGCAATGGAAGCTTCTTTCCACACACTAAATGTGACGGAGTTACGTTTTAAGCTAAGTGATATCGGATATCGCTTTATAAATCACATTGTATATGTATGTAATTTTAGAAGGTAAATTCAACCTAATATGCATGTACGTTCAGAGAGGTGCCGTATCAAAGATGTCAGAGTGTTTGACTGCGGTGTTGAGGATTGGAGCCCAGCTCGGACCATCGACTGAAAAACTGTCACTATCCATCTTGCAGTGAGTGGGTACCCTTTGAGGAAAGCTTGAATGCAGCGAAAGGATGATATTGGGCCCCACCTTTCGTGTGCTGTTGCACAGGACACGAAGACTCTGAATCCCTTCACCCCTACGACAGTCCCAGATAAGACTGTTTTAACCAATTAATGTTTGGCATCAAACAAAAGTGGCCCCTGATCGGGGTCTACACTATTTGTCATGCTGTTACCCATTTGCAATAAAAGAATCAATGATGGCAATGTCTAGATAAATCCCTTTTAGACGCAAAATATACCCTTCCAAAGATGAAGGAGTCCACTGAAGATGTCAAATTATAAGTTAAAAGAATTATTTTGTGATGTTACGCATGGCTTAGTTAAAGTGAACATGTACAGTGAACCCAAGCCGAGGCACTTAATGAAAATATCAAGATGCGGGAGTGGGAGAACTGGTTTCTTATAATCTCATTACAAAAACATGCCTATTCAAATATACTGAAAATTTTACCACTAAAAAATGAAAATTTTCAGATAAATATTCTGATATTTTTACTATTTCTGCTCAAAACATAGATTGTGGGTACTCGTTAGAACCGCTTCGGCAAGGCGATTCTAACTAGTACCCACAATCTATGCTTTTAGCAGAAATAAGAAAAATAATGTATACCCCTGTCAACCCCATTTTTATTATATTAAAGTGGGGTTTAAGGGGATCAAAATTATATAGGTATGTACTCGTGATGTGTATTACTGTTTAAACGTTTCCCTTATTCTTTGAATAGAACTTTCGCTTTGCTGTAATGTCTTCGGACACGTTTCAACGTGCTTAGTTAAATACAGCTGCACACAAATATTATACATTAACAAAAACAACATTTATGCTTTAGCACATTCCAATCTGTCGCATATTCATTCCAACTAATCAGTCACCTATAATACCAACAACTTCCGAAAGTAACTGATCATATGTTGCTGAAAACGGTAATGAGCTAACAGCAGTCTCATTGTGCGCTCATAGAACACATTTTTCGTTAATAAAAGGTGAATTAAAGCACCTCCAAGGGAGATCATTCCGTCTGTAATTGCTGTCTATCTGAACGGGAGCTACCGTGTTTACTCTAAGTATTTGGACACCTTACCTTCATACAGTACTTGCCCTAAAATTTCACTACCTGTTGATGTGTCTAAATTTCTTCTGAATGACAGACAAAACAGTGAAGAACTGGATCAGATGCCTCGTTCTGTGTACTCTGATTTTAAACATTACTGTCTTCTCAGGCCTGTGCTAACGCAGGCCTGTTTTTCCGAATAAATAGTATAGATGTGTTACTAATGCAGGATATGAATTGTTTCCATCCTGGAGCATTTTAGTTTAGAATATCTGTCTTTGATAATCATATACCAAGGATTCATAATAAAATTGGAACCGCTTTCCAAATGCCCCAGCAGGCACAGACTGTTGAAACAACGTCGATTCAACGTTGATTCAACGTCAAGACGTTGAATCAACATTGAATCGACGTTGTGTCAACGTTGTATGCTCGGTGAGGTCAGATCAGTGGAGAGTCTTGATTTTCCTAGATCCATATAGATCCTTTCGAAACCTGGCTTGTTTACTATGACGTCATAAGGCACGTAACGTTCCCGAGCTTTCATCATCTGTATCAAGCGGGCTTTTAAGTTTTTTTAAAAAGTGCAGTAGACGATATTCTTCTCATAGTAGACTATTTACAGGAAATGCCAAACGCAGTAAGAAAACTAGAATATCTTTTGCTGTTGATGTAAATAGCGCTTCGGTTTAAACCGAAGCGCTATTTACATCAACAGCAGAAGACATTTTAGTTTTAGAAGCGCTTTGGGGTTAATTAAGGTTATATAATAAACACATTTTACTACAGGAATTTGCTCTGATGTTCTATATCACCCTTAAGGATGTTTCCATATATATGGATCACACTCTTGTGATCCTGTTATCCAGAAACATCACTCGACGTCAAACAGAGCATCAGATCACGTTACTATAGTACAGGTGTGTTTGTTTTACATCACAGAAATTATATCACTTGATTTATTTTCACTTTATCAGTGACAGCCTCATTTCGCAAGATAGCGTATTTACCCTAAATATTTGGACACTTTAACTCTTTACCATTCCTCTCCTATACTTTAAACAAATCTATATACTAGGGACAATATTTAAGGGAACCCCTAGACTTCTCAGAGTATGTGAAAATTCAAAGCTGTTTTGAAACCGGGCATCGGTATCGAACACGTGTATATACACATATGCGCCAATGCTCGCGGGGCATGGACCAATATACTGATACACTTTACGTATAAACATTTCTTATGCTTATGAAGTTTTGCGTCTTTCTTCTCGAATTTTGGGGTTCCCATATATATTGTTCCTAGTTGATGTGTCTGAAAACTTCGGGATAAGTGGCAAAACATCATAAAAACAAACCTATATAATTTTGACCCCCTTAAACCCCTCTTTTATATAGTAAAACTGGGGTTTACAGGGGTATACACTATTTTTCTTATTTCTGCTCAAAACATAGATTGTTAGTACTCGTTAGAACCGCCTCATCGAGGCGGTTCTTACGGGCACCACATATCTGAAAAGATTAATTTTTTGGTGAATATCTGAAAAGTTTAATTTTTTGGTGGTAAAATGATCAGTATATTTGAATAGGTATGTTTTCGTTATGCAGTGTTGACACTAATCAGATGCCCAATCTGCGGCGTCTTATCTAGGGCTACACTGTTTACTCAGATCCGTCTATCCGGGTATTCAGGCTCAATACGGGGTTATTATATATTCGGACTCCAAAACAAATTAAAATGCATTACGAAAACACGCCTATTCAAATACATTGAAAATTTCACCTCCAAAAACTGAAAATTTTCAGATAAAAAAATTCTGATATTTTTCATATTTCTGCTCAAAACATAGATTGTGGGTACTCGTTAGAACCGCCTCGGCGAGGCGGTTCTAACGAGTACCCACAATCTATGTTTTTGAGCAGAAATTAGAAAATAATGCATACCCCTGTAAACCCCAGTTTTACTATATAAAACTGGGGTTTAAGGGGGTAAAAATTATATAGGTATGTTTTCATGATGACTACTTGTTGATGTGTTTAAAACGTGCGGGCTGAATTACAGACAGTGTAGACCAAGATTATGTCTTCACTGTTTTCCGTCCCAATGTTTTGGATAATCAAATACTATATTACCTCGTCTTGGTCCTCCACATCGGTCTTGTCGTCGGCAGGCTGTTTACTCATCGTTTTATTAGTTGTACAGCACACGCCAATGTGAAGAGCTCCCTTTTTGAATTTAAATCGCTGTAACAGCACTACTTAACCTCACCAAAATTATTTTAACCAACTACTGACTGGACTTGAACACAGTAGAACTATGGTAATTGGAAGTCTGATAACTCGAATATCCTGGATTACTAAAACTAAATTTGAGTCTCCACTTGTCATTGTCTACAGAATTCAAACCTCAATAAATGAGGAAACATATACATTACGAAAACACGCCTATTCAAATTATATTGAAAATTTCACCACCAAAAACTGAAAACTTTCAGATAAAAATTTTGATACTTTTTTCATATTTCTGCTCAAAACATAGATTGTTAGTACTCGTTAAAACCGCCTCAGCGAGGAGGTTCTAACGAGTACCCACAATCTATGTTTTTGAGCAGAAATAAGAAAAAATAATGTATACCCCTGTAAACCCCAGTTTTACTATATAAAAGTGGGGTTTAAGGGGGTCAAAATTATATAGGCATGTTTTCGTGATGACTAGAACAAAAACATATCCATCAGGTACATTACGTCTATACAACGTCGCATCAACGTCAATGTAACGTCATGACATAACATCGACGTTGATACGGTGTTCTTTAACGTTGTTGTGTCTGTCTGCTCAGTATGGTCTCCTTCCTATTCCAATTATCGAAGTTTGATTGTTGCTGAAGACGACATTTTAATATATTTATCTTATTTTTCCCAGAAAATAGGGCTTAATATTTCAAGCCGAATGTTTCCTTGGAAGTCAATTCGCATGAAATATTTTTTTTACTCCATTGTAGTCTGAAAACCGCTAAAAGGGTAATTGTCAAACAGTACAGACCCAGATCAGATGCCGCAGAATTCTAATTTCGATTTTAGGTATATCAGGTTATGTGATTTAGATATTCCCAGAGAACAAAATTCTAGGAATATCTAAATCACATAGCCTGACATACCTAAAATCGAAATTAGAATCTTCCAATATATAATATGGGGGAGTTCATTCAGTCTACAATGGGTTAAAGGGGAAAAATGATCAAAATATCATTATTTGGTCGCTTGCCGTTTTCGCCGTGACTGCTTATTGCTAGGTTAGTGTCCAGACCAATTTAACTGTTTCACCAGATCCCGTGACAGCAATCGCTGACGTTCGAATATATACCCTGAATCTTAAGAACTGAGGATTCCCAGTAAGTTTCGGTTACTTTATTTTGTAATCTTATTGACTTTATACTAAAGGCGTGTCATGATACTGACCAGACTGTAAGAACATTCTGTATGGTCTGATCATACGCAATCTAAATACAGGAACACGTCACTGGTTAAATCTTTAATCTGTAACCTGTTAAATTTTAATATTTTTTGGATGGCAATAAGATAACGAAATAACACTTAATTGTCGTAATTTAAATTGGTCTAGATAATGTTACAGGTTAAATAGTTTACTCCTGAGAAATATCAGCTATTTACGTATTTATTCCAAGTATTTGGACACTTAAATTCCTTTAAGTACTTGTCCTAAACGTTGAGCAAATCCATTTTATTACTTATTGATGTCATTACGAAAACACGCCTATTCAAATATACTGAAAATTTTACCACCAAAAAATGAAAATTTTCAGATAAAAATTCTGGTAGTTTTCTTAATTCTGCTCAAAAGATAGACTGTGGCTACTCGTTAAAACCGACTCGACGAGGCGGTTCGTTCTAACGAGTACCCACAATCTATGTTTTTGAGCAGAAATAAGAAAAATAATGTATTCCACTGTAAACCCCAGTTTTACTATATAAAAGTGGGGTTTAAGGGGGTCAAAATTATATAGGCATGTTTTCGTTGTGGTGTTCAAAAACTGACTGCTAAATGAATGATAAACAATGCAAACTCTCAATAGACGCCTCTGTGGTGTCTGATCTGGGTCTACACTGTTTGCACAAGCCTTTCTCTCTAAATACTTAGGTTAAATACGGAAAATGCTATTTGTCTCGAATGCACAAAAGTTGCTATTAATAAAATATCCTATTTTGTTCTCCTACAGAAAACACTCTTCAATTTGGTCGGCACGACTGAATAAATCTACAAAACTCCGATTCTTAAATTCTCATGAACGAGAGAATTCTGTGAAATTAAGGTTTTTGTGGATTGCAGCAGCGCTCCTCACTGTGCTTTTTAATCCAATCAGTTCTCGAGCATTTTAGCGTCAATTAATACAGCGTATTTAATACGGTGGATAAGATCTTCTCTTATTTGTTTCCAAATTTATATGCCAATAAATTCTGAATGTAGCTAAACTAATTCTCTCCTTTGAGATTCAGATTGAAATATTATTCAGCCTTTGATTCCTTTCAATATATGTTGTATTTATGTAGGATATAAATCATACATTAGTCCCTAGCTTTAGAGGTTAGGACTTTTCAGTAATAAGTTCACTACTTTATAGTTTTTCTGGCATTTTGCTTTTAAAGTCTATACCTTATCCTATATATACCAGCTAGCCTTCTTCAATATTAAAGTCCATTTCAGTAATAAGTTCAGTGCTTTATTTATTCCTTCTGCAAGAAAATGTCCACAGTAATGACTTGAAGAAAATGGAATTTCCATACATCCGCAATCTAACGAACCGTCCAAAAAGGCGCCGATTCAGTTATTGAAAACCCGTCTCTATTTACACCGCTTTAAGAAACGGCTGCTCTAACTTTCACACTAGTTTATTCTGAACTCCAGATAAGAGAAATTTACAGACTTTTTCTTTCTTTTTTTTTGTATTTTTCCACAAACATATATTGTAATACTGATTAGAAACGCCTCAACGAGGCGCTTCTAATCTGTACCACAACATATGTTTTCGTGGAAAAGTAAGACACGTGTCCTTATTTTTTCTTGAAAGCGGGTTACCTGGTCTTATGTCATTTCAGCGCCACTATTTTAGCTGCGTCCTGACAAATAGTATATGTTGTAGATATGCGACTTATAATTTTCTAGAACAGCCTGTGCATTAGAACAGTACTGTTTGTTTATTTACTATACATCATTCAATGAATCATCAAGCTGACAGAAATGACTTTAATAGAATGCACCTATATGTAGCATCACGAAAACACGCCTACATAATTTTGATCTCCTTAAACCCCACTTTTATACAGTAAAACTGGGGTTTACAGGGGTAGACATTATTTTTTTCTTATTTCTGCTCGAAAACATAGATTGTGGGTACTTATTAGAACCGTCTCACCGAGGCGGTTCTAACGGGAACCCGCAATCTATGTTTTGAGCAGAAATATGAAAAAAATATCAGATTTTTTTATCTGACAATTTTCCTTTTTTGGTTGTAAAATTTTCAAGATATTTGAATAGGCGTGTTTTCGTAATGGAATGCGCTGGACCTATTCTGCTGGCTCAGAAGACTCATTTTTCAACTTATTTTTGCTTTTCATCAAATATTAAGTATTAGTGTCTGAGGTGTCGCAGAGAAACCTCCCATATCACACATACGAGCAGATGCACTACAGCACGTGCATTTGCACGGACTAAACAGATTCGTGGTCAATATTATTCGCTCTGTGTATTCTACTACTATATGTTCCAAACTGTGCAGTCGTTGGTAAATCTACGTTGCATAGTCTAGTCAGGATCTGAGTTCGACTGGTATGGTAATACAGTTTTCGCTGAGTCATCTTACATACATGGGCAGGTCAAGAGAAAACCCGTCTTCTAGTTGCGAAATACGCAGAACTAAATAAGTATGTACATCTTCACACTATTAGCAGGATCCTCAAGCTTCACGCACATAGAGTTTATAATATAATATAATGTGTAAAGCACACAGCATAGACTGTAACTGGACTGCGTGAATGCACATGCCTGATTTGGGTTGCCATTTTAACCTCGTTTTCGCTTTGGGTGGCCAGTCTGATTGATGAACTTCTCAGCAGCGACTGACAAGGTAAATACATTGTGTAGTGAACGCATCTGTCTTATATCAAGAATCATACCCAGTTGCCACATAACAATGAAACAGCATCGATTCAACGTTGATTCAACGTCAAGACGTTGAATCAACGTTGAATGGACGCTGTTTCAACGTTGTGTGCCCGCTGGAATAGAAAACATTCACGGGTGAGGGGGAGGGGGGGCGTCTCCTCGGAGTATTTTTACGGTTTTTAGTAGCAAGCCTTTATAGCCACAACGTCTGAAAGCGTACCTTCAGACATGTGCGCCCAGCGAATATTCCGATCAGCCAGTGCATTCACGCAGACTGTTCAGAGTCTTCACTAGGAGCATTTTGGATAGCCAAGGATGCAAAGTTTGTTCATGCGGACAACGAAGATTCTAATCAGACTGTGTGGATGCGTAGGCTGGTTTGAGTTTTCATTGGGCACACATATGATATCACGAAAACACGCCTATATGCCTATATAATTTTGACCCCCTTAAACCCCATTTTTATACAGTAAAACCGGGGTTTACAGGGGTAAACATTATTTTTCTTATTTTGCTAAAAAAACATAGATTGTGGGTACTCATTAGAACCGCCTCGCCGAGGCGGTTCTAACGAGTACCCACAATCTATGTATTGAGCAGAAATACGAAGAATATATGAATCTTTTATCTGAAAATTTTCATTTTTTGGTGGTAAAATTTTCAGTATATTTGAATAGGCATATTTTCGTAATTAACAGTCGATTTTCACACATTGCGACTAATACTGTGTACTAAGTGGACATATGGAGGTGTCCGTCTGGGCTTTCGATATACGCATATGGTGTTTAGTATATTTCGCTTTGATTTGCCTTATCAATGATTCATAAAGATATAACCTATGTTACTGTACCAATCAAGCCTCTTGAACGAACAGTAATTGAGTAATTGTTACGATCATAGGAATAAACAGCGACAGTTCCTTTGTAAATGGTTCTATATCTCGGTGTATTGATAAGAAAATACATTGTGTGCAAGTATTAAAAACTAAAAGCCAATGACTTTCAAAACTGTGCAACATTATGATACAGCATTCACAACGACAGATGAAGAGGGCTTGCGACAGCCACCTTAGACACAGACACATAGAGCTACAAAAAAAAAGAAAAAGAAAAGAAAAGCCACTAGCATAGCAACGGAGGGCCTGAACAAAACATTTAACATCAAACATCAAACCACTAATGAAAAGTTTATTCGCTACCGTCACAGAGCCTGATACCCATATTAGCCGTCGTGCAATTAAAGAGAACATCACGAAAACATACCTTTATTATTTTGACCCCTTGAACCCCACTTTTATATGGTAAAACTGGGGTTTACAGGGGTATACATTATTTTTCTTATTTCTGCTCAAAACATAGATTGTGAATACTCGTTAGAACCGGCTCGGCGAGGCGGTTCTAACGAGTACCAACAATCTATGTTTTGAGCAGAAATGTGAAAAATATCAGAATTGTTTATCTGAAAATTTTCCGTTTTTTTGGTTGTAAAATTTTCAGTATATTTGAATAGGCATGTTTTCGTAATGCAATTAAAGAGAGTAAAGCACAGCTTTTAATTATGACTGGGTTAATATAATAACCAAACATGATAAGAAAGATAAACACTTGGTTTTAATGCATATATCAGTTTTCATACGTGCATATCAAAACATTTTACGTTGCAAGTATCTTTAATGGTCACGTGATAAATAGTATCAACTTTATGTTTTGTTTTGTAAAACAAGCGAGGAAAGCCAAAACCTGTCATTATATTTCATATTTGAATATTCATTTGTCTTTCATCAGGGCCGACTTGTTCAAAATTAATGATGCTGTTAGTTAACGCATCGTTGTCATTAAATATGGCATATATGCCATTATTTCTGCTGCAAAAATATAAGTAGCTTTTGCTACCCGTATGTTTTTCAGCAAAAATACCTGTGAATTAGGTAATTTACTTTCCAGAACAATTAACATTTTTTACCACAAACGAGCTCGTTAAGCTAACGATGCTTTGAACAATTGGGCCCTGGTCGGTAACAGACAAATGAAACATTCGCGACAACTGCGCAATTTACAATTGTCATAATACGAGTACTTGCCAACTTTTTTTTTCTCTTTTCTTCCTGTTCGCGTTTGGTATTCTTGTGTGAATGTCTGGGACTGGTTCAGAAGTTTAATGCCGTCATTAGTAGTTTTTCAGCTGATCGTTTAAAGAGGTTAAATAAATTGATTAATTAATAAGATAATAAAATATGGCATCAGAAAGCCTGTAAAATTTCAGTAAGTCTCCCGTTCTTGAACTGGATCAAAACTGAAATGATTTTCTTTTTATCATAACTCTGAATCAATGATGTTGGCAACATTAATTCAGAGATACGATTAAAAAAATCATTTCATTTCAAGAACGAGAGCCTAACTGAAATTTTACAGGCTGTCAGATGCCACATTTCATCACGAAAACATACCTATATAATTCTGACCCCCTTAAACCCCACTTTTATATGGTAAAACTGGGGTTTACAGGGGTATACATTTTTTTTTCTTATTTCTGCTCAAAACATAGATTGTGGGTACTCGTTAGAACTGCCTCGGCGAGGCAAGTTCTAACGAGTACCCACAATCTATGTTTTGAGCAGAAATATGAAAAACATCGGAGTTTTTCATCTGTAAATTTTCAGTTTTGGAGATGAAATGTTCTATATATTTGAATAGGCGTGTTTTCGTAATGTTATGATTGTATTAATACCATACATCAATTTATTAAACCTTTCTTGGATATAAAAATATGTCTTTTTTTAGGAATATGGAGCCTTTAACATTTTGCATGCTGGACAAAAAATTTCAGAAGATGACATTTTGAAATATTTTTCATATTTTTTCTAGAAAATAGAACCTGACACTTCATGCAAATTGTCTCCCTAGGAGACAATTTGCATGACGCGTCAGATCCTATTTTCTGGGATCTGACACGTCATGCAAATTGTCTTCTAAGGAACATCAGGAAAAATATCACCACTTGGTCGTCTACTGAATCTGCCCTAAGCGTGGTAAGTATTAATTCGTATGTCGGTGAGAGAAATGTATTGGTTTGTTTTTGTCATTTTGCTCCAGTTCGTTTTGGTGGCTCTGGAAGGCTGTGCATTGTGAATGTGGTGGCTTGTGTCGGATAACTTATATTTCAGAGTGAGCTTCCTTAGAGTACGTGGTGCAATTGTGTATGTACGTGGATTCTTGTCCTGAAGTTGTATAAATATTGAATCCAAACGAAACTGCACTGTATTTTGAAAGCAGTATTAAAACAAACAGATGACGGTCAATTGCAATATATCTACATATATATTATACGTCAATCAGCTTGGCAATCCGATCTGAAGCGTTCTTTTTATGAGGAATGTGAAGATACTAAGGAAATGCCAGAATCCCAACCCTACCAAGACGCCGAAGGAAGTAGTGATGAGAAACAAAATACAACAACCCGAATGCCCCATATGAAGCCACAGACGCACAAGCAAAGAAGAACTGCAACCGAAGAAGCGCCTTTGAACGTACTATAACCAACTTCTGCGAACCCACACACCGTGTCCACACAACAGATGCGCAACGACGTCACATCGCGAAAACATACCTATATGATATTGACCCCCCCTTAAACCCCACTTTTATATAGTAAAACTGGGGTTTACAGGGTATACATTATTTTTCTTATTTCTGCTCAAAAACATAGATTGTGGGTACTCGTTAGAAGCCGAGGCGAGGCGGTTCTAACGAGTACTCACAATCTGTGTTTTTAGCAGAAATATGAAAAATATCAGAATTTTTATCTGAAAACTTTCAGTTTTTGATGGTGAATTTTTCGATATATTTAAATAGGCGTGTTTTCATAACGACATAACCGAACGCTATCCAGTAACATGTTACAAAATGTCAGATCCATACAATGAACTGTCTGATAAATGCGTCTAATACTAAAATGAAGTATCTCAAAATATGGCGTAATAAAGAAGCGTCATGTCTGTGCATGTCGTTAGGCAAAATATATCTTTATAAATACGACAGGAGCTCAACATTTATTGTTCCATAAGTGTGTGAAATATATTGATCAGTCTGTACATCCACGCACTCTACTCGTCGTCTATGCGCAACTTGTAGAATCTATATAACGAAGGGTATAGCCCATCACCGAACTGCAAGGATCTCGGAATGGACTATTCGCACACGATCCAAACTATCCCAGTTTGGCGGAGTCTGAATTACAGACTTAAATGTAAAATTAAGTTAACCCTTAAACTTCCAATCACAACAATTGTCGTCTGCTTTGTCGTCTGCTTGTAATTTTAAAAGTCATTTTGCAAACAGTGTGTACCTAGATTAGACTGCTCCTCTAGGAGCAGTCTGATCAGGGTCCACACTGTTTGCTTGTATGCAAAAATAAGTTTGAAAAAATTTGCAAGAATATTCAGCAGACGACATAAACAGACGACATTTTCAGATGCAGGTTTTCTTAGCATTTTAAGGGTTAGTATTTCATTGAATTTTAAATAAATTGTAAAAAGAAAGCCTCCTTTTTCAGACACCATGACAGCTAATTATGTCAAGAGTCATCAATTAGTAATACTGGGTAGTCTCTAAAATTGGATTTCTAAGATCTGTAGACGCACAGTGCTCTAGAAAACTAACTATGAAGAAAGGAAGTCAACGATACCTTTTACAAACCGTTTCAATAAAACATAAACAAAATAACTAATTTTTAAAAATATAATAAGAAAGAAAACACATATGATGTTCCTGAACAAAACTAAAGTTTTTTGTTTTGTTTATGTATTCCAAAAATACGCATGGATACCAGAATAAATTCTGTTTGCCTCTGCTGTGAATTATCCCCATTCATGTCTGCTCCATTTCATTTTAAGTTTCTTCACTGAAAAATATACCGAATAATCAAAATACGACTTCTATGTGTTACATTTCAATGTATATAGCATAAATGTGTATATGTTGTTAGTATACAGTCCATTTTATCCGGAATAGATAGGTTACTTTTCCTGATAATTTTCGTTCGTTTTATTCATTTAGTTTAAGACTTCAGAACTCCTATTTAAACATGCTGTTACCGGGAGGGTAGATATTAAAATTGTGATGTTTATCAGTACTATACTTTATATCCTGTTAATACCTCAATATAAATTTTTCGTCGTTTTATTTCCGTTCTAAAGATTTGAGCTACAACGTCCAAGCATGTAAATTAAAGTTTTTATATCAGATCAGCCCGCGCCCAGTGAAGATTCTGATCAGCCTGCACATTCGCGCATTTTGCTAGCTAAGGATGCAACTGTTAATCATGCGGACAATGAAGACTGATTAGACTGTGAGGATTTGCAGGCTTAGTTGAGTCTTCGTTAGGTGCACGTCAGAAGGTACGTTTCTTACGTTGCGGTTGATTTATAGGCGATTCTTATTACGTACAGAAAATTCAATTTCTTTATAACTTAAACCGCATTTACCCAAACTATTCGGATAGACAGGCCAGAGCAAACAGTGTACTAGTAGACTCAGATCAGGTACTAAAGAATGCGGCATCTGAGTTTGGTCTATACTGTTGGACATTCAATCATTACTTTTTTTAATAAATAAATAGCAGAAAATGAACTTGTTCAAATTCTGGAAGTAAGGTTAGCAGTTATTGTATCCGAATAGTCAAGTTAATTAAGACAATTTATAGACGCAAATTTTGTCTAAACTGATATTCCGCCTTCTGAAAAGTGGTCGTTAGAGGAAGGAATTTGCTTCACTTTGGAGCAAATCCTTCTATTTTAGAACATACTTCTTTTCCAACAGGAGCTTAGTGTGCAGAAATGCAAACAGAAAGTCACAAACGTTATTCCCTTATTAAAAATGACGTAAAGTAGAAAAGTTATATTCCTTCCTTTGCAGTTTAACACAGAATTCTATGTTATTGTAATAGTATCCGTTAAAGACATCGTTTGTCATATATGTAACACCATTCAGCGCTTCTCCTAAATTTTCTGGCTATGATATTGAGGCTAAGTCTTCAATTGTAACATTATTCGAGGCAAATGCTTCAAAAAATATTTAGGATTGATCTCAAGACATCGTTTTTTAGAATCTATTTATGTGTTACTCAACCAAATAACCGCACTGCGCGCTTAGCATCACGAAAACACGCCTATATAATTATGACCCCCTTAAACCCAGTTTTATATAGTAAAACGGGGGTTTACAGGGGTATACATTATTTTTCTTATTTCTGCTCAAAAACATAGATTGTGGGTACTCGTTAGTCGAGGCGGTTCTAACGAGTATCCACAATCTATGTTTTGAGCAGAAATATGAAAAATATTAGAATTTTTATCTGAAAATTTTCATTTTTTGGTGGTAAAATTTTCAGTCTATTTAAATAGGCATGTTTTCGTAATGGGTTTTATTTTTATTTTTTATTTATTTTTTTTTTTTTTTCAAAATTACTGGGAAAACGTCTGGTAAAATATGGATCTAACTATTAAGGGTACACTTTAAAAAAATAGTAAAGGACTTATTTGATGATGTTTATGCGATTTGTTTTCTGATTAGCTTTATAAAAGCATATGTTGTGGGTACTTGTCAATGCAATTCAAATGGGTACCTACAACAAATGCCTATATAAAGAAGAAGACAGAAAGTACACTGGTTGTAATTTAAAGACTACGAAATTGCTTGACTGTGCGCTTATAGGGATATGTGTGGTAATTAGGATGAATACGGTATGTACTAAGTGGCACAAAGCAATCAAGAGCCTTGGTTTTGCGCGGTCAGGAAGTGATGACCTGCATGATCCCCATGATAAACTAAACCGCCGGTCATTTCAATAAACAGTGCTGACTACCTACATGGTGGAGAAACTGGGCAGAGAAAAAAAAAACAAAAAAAAAACAAAAAAAAAAAAAAACAAAAAAAACATATGTCTACAAACACCGGAGTACACTATACAAAATCAGTGAATTATTCAGCGATTATTTTACTTATAACAGCGAAACTCAGTCTTGTTAAAATGCAATATACCAACTTACTTAATTTTAATGTTTATGATCGACCCGATCCTTGGGGGCGTGAACGTGGGGTGGGGGAAGTAGGTATCTGATCCAAGTCTTAAATTGGTATCGGATGTCACCAAAGCATTTAAAACCCGATAAATTTCGATGCACACAAATAATGAGAATCAACCCCATTTTCATTTGTTTTTAAACTATGTTTTCAAATATTAATGGCATTACTCCGGTATGGTACAGTTACCAAACACAACCTTTCAGAGGCATTATAAGAGGACGATAAGGAACAAGATTTTACAAAACCAAACAACCCGAATGCTATGCAATAACTGAAAAACGGACATAGAAATGCCTTGGAAAGTCAGCTGAAAGCTCCTTGGGGCTAATTTTGAACATACGAAAGCTAACCCTTAATTCTGATGTAGCTCTAAATTGTTAATATGTAATATCAGTCCGCGTATAGATCACCTACTGCACCAGAGTAACACCACAGTAAAACGCATATATCACAAATACTGTATGAAACAAAGTAGAAAGCTCATTACGAAAAGAAGCCTATACAAATATACTGAAAATTTTACCACCAAAAAATATAAATTTTTAGATAAAAAACTTTGAAATTTTTCATATTTCTGTTCAAAAACATAGATTGTGGGTACTCGTTAGAACCGCCTCTTCGAGGCGGTTCTAACGAGTACCCACAATCTATGTTTTGAGCAGGAATAAGAAAAATAATGTATACCCCTGTAAACCCCAGTTTTACTATATAAAAGTGGGGTTGACGGGGGTCAATATTATATAGGCATGTTTTCGTGATGAGTGGCAATGACAATCCAGAGCAAAGGAAATCGACAAGCAGGAACACCATGTGCATGATCACAGATATTGATAGTCCGGCAGCCTTCTGAAACAGGTCGAATAAGCAGCAATTATTCGGTCAGTTTTGCAACGAAAGAGGCCCAGTCAGCATTCTACGTCAGGGTAGCTTACGGGCCGATGACGGCTCGATGTAGATTTACGTAGAATGTTAGCTGGGGGGGGGGGGGGGGGGTCGGTGGGGGAGAGCAATTAATATCCGTAATTAGGTGTTCAGTTTTACTTGTATTTTACCGCAGATCATTTATACTGTAACATGTCTTTGTGAATCGAGTGACACTTTTAAACTGTCACGAAAATATGTATTACCGACAATCATTCTTATTTGTAGACTAGGGAAACCGGATTCTGGCAGAATCTGGTGTAAATTAAGACTGTCAATATAAAATCAAATAAATACATGTATGAACTGCTTTGTTCGCAAAGTTTCGATCAGTAACTGCGACCCTGTAAGAGATCGCGTTTTAACTTGTAACTAATTATTACTTTCTATGGCCATGCGAGACACAGCAATTTTGTCCAGTAGAAGCTGTGCTTAGGTTACTTGACTGTCGCAGTGCATTAGCCATGGAAGTAGAGAGGGGCAGTTAATATACATCAATGTTCTCTTCGCACGAAACCAAGCAGCAATAATGGTATGTTTATAGTAGTTCTGCCTTCGATTGGAGAATCAATGTTAAGTAGTGTTTTAGTGACAGAGTCATAATATATGAACGGGCTGCATTTTGTTTCTACTACGTGAAGTTTAAAAAAAAGTATCACTTCAAGAATGTTGCTGTTGAAGTGATGCATCATAATTTCATTTACACTTTCTGGTACTAATGTCGATAAAACGTACAAATGGTACACATAGGTTCCATTTATATCTCGGAATTTAGTAAATTTAGCGTCAGTTAAATCGTTTTTCATTACGAAAACATGCCTATTCAAATATACTGAAAATTTTACCACCAAAAATTGAAAATTTTCTGGTAAAAATTTCAGATATTTTTCATATTTCTGCTCAAAACATAGATTGTGGGTACTCGTGAGTCTGGTGTAGAGTCCATCAAAAATGCACCGAAATCAGGTTGGCCAAAATCTGCATCTCGTAAAGAAATCGTTCCCAAAATAAAGGAAATCATTGAAGGAGATGCCAGATTTACAGTTCGTGATACTGCACGAAAGGTACGCATATCACTATCAACGGTTCACCTTATTTTGAAGAAGCATTTGAAAGTCAGAAAGATTTCTGCTAGATGGGTGCCACATCTGTTGACTGACGAGCAAAAGAGGCAATGGGTTAAAGTGGCCAAAAAGCTGCTTCAAATGTTTCCAAAATATGACAAAAAGCAGTTTGCCAATATCGTCACAGGTGATGAAACCTGGGTCCATTATTTTGAGCCCGTCAGAAAGATTAGCAATAAGATCTGGGCCACTAAACACAGCAAACGCCCAATAATTGCCAAACGTTCTTTGAGTACAAAGAAAGTTTTCTATGCAATCTTCTTCTCTGGTGAAGGAGTCGCAATAAAAGTGCCAGTGAAAAAGTGCAAAAGCATCACCGGAAAGTACTATAAAGACGTAGTACTGAAGAAACTGAAAAAAGTATTATCAGAAACGACGCCCTGCCACTGGTTTTAAACATGACAATGCCCCAGCTCATACCTCCGCAATAGTTACGGCGTTTTTGAAGAAAGAAAAAGTAACTGTTTTGCCTCACCCTCCGTATTCCCCCAGACCTTGCCCCATGTGATTTCTTTTTGTTTCCGAAATTGAAAGCATTCCTTGCTGGGTGGAAATACCAGTCCCGACAGGCACTTGGATCTGCCATTCATCAGTACCTTATTACTGTGCCCAAATCAGCGTACCGTGACGCCTTCAAGAAGTGGATACATCGGCTGAAACTTTGCATTTCTGGCCACGGGGAGTACTTCGAGGGCATGAAATGAGTACTTTTGTGCTAACTTGAAATTTGAAGTCTCCAGATAGAAATAAGCAATTCATTTCGAACATCCCTCGCAGTGCATTGGTTTGTCGTGTGAGATTCCATGGTACATATTCATTGTACTGACGTTATAAGGTCGGAAGACATGTCAAGAGTATTCTTACATGTTTTACAACTGTCAGTCTTGGTATCTGCAAAGGTTTGTTCAACATAATTTGCCTTTCGTCGCTACTTTCATTGTCGGTCTGCTTTTCATAACTAATTAGAACACCAGAGACAGATGCATTGGTCTAAACAGCGAATGGAACCTTCTTTTCGCGTGTTTTTTTTTTTTTTTTATTGCTACGAATTTGAAGTTTTCCTATTGAGCCCAAATAGTTGTACTTCGTTTAAAGATGGTTAGAACTAGGATGAATGTTATTTTATGTTTTCGAGTTGTCCTTTATACGAAAAGTTGTCCTTTATACAACAGCGAAAGGAACATCCTCTCGCGAAAAGAAAAACATTTTCTATGAAAGGAATTTTTCTTTATTTATTAATGTTTTTTTTGTATTTTGCTATTTTTGATAATATCTGTAATGCTTGGGATTTATGTATGTTTATTTGATAGTGTATAAATGTCGGTCTATTTGCGTGCATTAAACATAAATTGTTCTCAATCGTATATTTTACGTTAATCGCAAGGAGTCGTCACCCTCTTTTAAAAGGAGATGAACACTTTTTATATAAGTTTTTTTGTTTGTTATCTATGTCGTTGCTAAACTGTATTAAGATGAAAAAGAATGTGCAAGATGAAAAATTATAACATGCATGCACATCAGTGACTTTTGTTTAAATTCAAATTGCATAGGCAGGTTTCGGAAAAAAATGGTATCCATAACATAAAATACGACTTCAAACAACTAAAAGAAGACCAATCAAACAAACAAACACATGTAGGCCGCAATTATGATTTAAGATAACTGAAAAATGGTATGATCTAGTGATGGTATGATCTAGGACCCTTCCTTTCATTTGAATAATCTTCCTTTCGCAAAAGGAATGAACCGCTTTCGAATCTATAATTTTTTTTCAATGAAATCCCGTCTCCTAAAAGGACAATTTAAAAACATAAAATAACTTAAAATAACTTCCATCCTTTTTGTATCCATCACAAAAGCGAAGTAGAAACTATTTAAGCTCAATAGAAAAACTTTATTTCGTAGAAAAAAAAAAAAAAAAAAAATCCTATGGCGAAAGAAAGGAAGGCTCATTTCGCTGTTTAGACCAACCGTGGACAGACGTTTCTACAAGATGTCCTAAATATTTATAGTAATCAAACAAAGCGAAAGCATCCATAAACAATTCGAAAATGAAATATATCCCACTAACTGACACAGGTGTCACAAAACCCCATCTGTATCTTGCAGGAATCATTGATTTCCGAATACTACTGGCACTAGAAACGACATCTGACTGTGTGATAATTCCAAACATGACAAATACCATGGTGTTTCTTTGCAAACGGTGCCAAAATTCTGATCAGTGGTTTCGACAGTGGCATTTTTGTGATGCAAGTAGCCGTACAGTAAATTCAGCATTTTTGCAAGTTGCCGTACATAAAAATACAAGTCGCCGTACTTCTCTAGATTTTTTTTTTGTTTGGAGAAAACTGCAGTAAAAAGCGGGTGTTTCAATTAAGACTTATACACAACTATTTTCCCTACATACTGAATGTTCCACCATAGAAAAAGAAGGTCAGGGGTCTTTAATCAAAGCAAAAAAAAAAAAAAAAAAAAAAAAAAAAAAAAAGCGAGTACTTTTTACGATATCGAGTATTTATTTTTGTACCAGCTGTCAAGATTTCAATTTGTTTAGCAATTTCTAGTGAGATGTTATCAGACTCGTGGAAGCAGGCAACGGCTAGATATCTCTCCGACACTGATTGATTTTGGTTTGGAGGATAAATTCCTCGAGAAGCCACAAAAGGCTTTTTACTTACCCTAATGTGTGCAATGCCTGCGATCAATATTGGTTTCACTGGTACTTTTTTAGTAACAAGTTCCGGAGTCGATGCTACACGGTGAGTCAGACCAATACATAATACGATACAAAAGTTATTGGTGCTCTCTCCTGGGAAATAACAGCGGTAACTGATTTGGCTTATTTGCCAAAAATTATTAAACTGTACGAAAATAAAGTGTCAGGCATGAAAAGCCATAAAAAACAGTGCATAACAGAAGAGAACAAAGCGTTTTAGTCTAATTTCCATACGTATGTATAATATACGTGTCAGTCATTCAAATTAAGAATTATGAGATATTTATTGTGTAAAAAACAACTTCAATACTATAAAACGAAATACATGTAAACTATTGAAAGTAATATTAACTGTAAAATGTACTGCAGTGTGCAACTTGTATATAAAATTTAAGTTACTGAAACGTTGTCGCATGTAAAGAAAGTCTTTTTCTCAATCCAGCACATACCTGTGCCGCTAATGGACAGTGTAAACGAAATTGAGAGCTTCTGATGCACAAAGCGTGTGGTAGACCACTTTCCACTTGAGCACCAACGTTCACACATATCTGATGTATTCCAGGCACAGTCTGGCCACTATCCTGAACATGTACTACATCACACAGGACAAAGACGTACGGATATATAACAAACGTGAATTACCCATTCAGAACAGGTTTTATTGCTTTCTTTACTTTACTTTACATCATATTCTTGTAAGTAAACTGTGAGATTGGTGCAAAATTGATGTATATTACTATACAGAATTCCGTTGATTGCTGCATGGTTCTATCCATTCTTTCAAGGAAGATTCATCATTTCATATATGCGCATAACAACATTAGCATTAATTTAGCATTAATTTATTATGCATAATATAATGCCAGATTACCTACCAACCTTTTTGGTTATGTGGCTGTCAGCATATATTATATGATTGGCTGAAATTGACTGAAACAGGAGTTTACAAATTTTAGTGTTTGCTAAAATTAGCTGTTGTTTGTTAAAATAGCCTGGCTAAGATCAAGGGCCGGTCAACATCAAATCTTTCACTGCTGCCAGACAGCTAAAATAGTCATATAACAATTAGCCTGGGTGAGGTCAAGGACCAGTCAACATCATTTTTGTCCCTGCTGCCAGACAAAACAATTGATGCATTCTAATGACGTCAACATCAGGACTTGTCAACCCGAGAAAGTGATGTTCACCGAGGCGAAGCCGAGGTGAATATCACTTTTGAGCATCATGTCATTCAGCACCAATGTCAATCCGTATTATGGAGAACGAATGATACCGACTATACTGACAGTTAAAACCCTTAAAATGGTAATATTGGTGTTTGAAACACTACCTTTGTGATCTGGTAACGTGCGCTACATCTTCATAATGCTGTTACTTTCTATGAAACTCCATGGAAACATGAGACACCTGATATGTTTTGACACAGTTACAACAGTTATATAGGACTGATTTGTCTCATTACCTAAATATCTGACACATTTTGAGATATTTACCAAAATTACTTAATACATGTTATTTTCATTACATTTTCTAGCTATCTAGATAAATAGTTCTGGTTTCTCTACAAAAACATTTGGGTATCCGTTGGACATGTTTTGTTTACGCGCTTCTAATAAGTAGAAACGTTTCTTATACGTGCGTCGAATGAGTAGAAACGTTTTCATTTACGCGCTTCTAATGAGTGGAAACGTTTCATTTACACGCTTCTAACGACTACCCCAAATTATCTCGGTTTTCCTGTTTTGTGGAAAAATAAAAAAGTATAAAAGTAAATAAGAGAACCCAGGAAATGATAAAATCAGACACACATCAAGCCCCCACCCCCCATCCCCACACGCCCTCACACACACACACACACACACACACACACACACACACACCGACAGTAAAAGTCAGAAAAATACAATAAAGCAGCCACAAAATGAACAGATGGCAAACAGAGTCGACAACTCTTCCCCAAAAGATGGTAAACAAATGAACAGTGGCAAGGAACAGGATGGCAGTAATCCTACTTAAGATACCAAATAAAACAAACTTGAAATACCACTTTCATCTTGTCTATACTTGCACAGTCGGATGATGAGCATTTACACGCTCTAGCATATGTTTTGAACCCACCTTTATGGACACACAACTCAGGTAAGAATATTCTTAAGATTCACCAAGCAAGGATCTTTTCTTCCTAGTCCAAATATAGAGCAAAATGTTTCCTAAACATACTTCTACTTCAAACGATTTCTGTTATAAAGTTAATAAAAAAAAATATGTAGGTTAAAAGAAAAATGCTATTGCAAACAGAATTTTATTATTTGGTACATTTTATCTGAGTGGAAATAAATACAAGAAACTCTAACACTTATTTGTCGAGGTGGTTCTAACGAGTACCCACAATCTATGTTTTGTGCAGAAATAAGAAAAATAATGTATACCCCTGTAGACTCCAGTTTTACTATATAAAAGTGGGGTTTAAGGGGGTCAAAATTATATAGGTATGTTTTCGTGATCGGGGGCTACTCTAAGAGAAAGGATTTACTCCAAACGTGAGCCAATTGGAAGCAAACCTATTCCTTCTATAGTCGACCCCTTTTCAGAAGGGGATTGGTGTACAGGAAAAGAAAACAGGAAGTGATGGAAGTTGTTTCTCATGTCAAAAATGGCAGCAATTTTACCAAGTGTATTCTCTTAATTTGAAATACACGAATGCTTTTAGGTTCCAGACACAAAGAATGATAACCTATCTATTCCGCAAGTTATTCATTTTATTGGTATAAACCCATTCATTTGCCTGAACGAAGCGTATTTCAATTTGGCGCGACGGTGTCAGAGACCATAACGCATTCAGTTAGGTGTCAAGAGGTAGGAAGTTTGAATCTCTCTCCTCGAGGAATAAGTTTGATTAAAAATCAATATGATCCCAGCGGGCACATGACGTAAAAATAACGTCGCCTCAACGTCGATACAACGTCATGACGTAAATATAACGTCGCAGCAACGTCGATGCAACGTCATGACGTTGCATCGACGTTGAGGCGACGTTATATTTACGTCATGTGCCTGCCGGGATGTATTTAATGGCAAGGGAAAGTAAACACCAAGCAATATCTATGCTAAGTATATCGGCGGAAGCTATAATCATTTGTTACATGTGCTTGCCTGTCATAAGTGTACCGAAATATAGTATAGAAGAGTCGCATAACATAGCCTACCACTGACAAAAGAGGGATAGCAAACAAAATACAAAAAAGTTATTACAAAGAATACACAAGCCATAAACCATAACAAAGCAAAGCAACAAGATTCCCCTTTCCAAAAAAAAAGCTGATCTTAAGGTGCTAGATAGAATCCACTAAACATAGCAATAAGACGACGAACAGGACAAAAACACTGAAAAAGCCCTCAGGGAGTAGCCGCAAGGCTTCTGAAATAACAAACAACAACAGAACCACCGCTTTAGAACGACCAGTAGTAAAATCTACCGTGGTGAAGGTGGGGGTTATTCGATTTTAATGGCACCAAATATTTCGACATTTAGCGATATATTATTATAGAGAGGACGACGCAAATTATATCTTAGGATGAGCATAGATTTATTTTCTTATGTAAAAGTATTTTAGTGCTACTAATGGCAAATATCAGACGTTTCCTTGTTACCGTCACATGAACGAAGCAGAACTGCAAAAGAGAAACCGTCTTTAAATGCCAGCAGAAGAAAACTACTGGTGAAGGTCGCGGGGTAGAGGAGGGGTCGGGGACTTAAACTAATTTTGCTTGCGCGAATGTTTGCACACGAACTCATGATTTCTTAAAGACTAACACCCGTATGTATCCTAAATATTCGGACACTAAATCTCCATACCAATTTCAACAATAAAGATCTAAATATTTGCCTTTAGAAACAACGACAATCGGAAACTTGGTTTTATTTAGTCTTTTCATATGTAGGAATGTAATTTGCGAGGCTGCATACGCCCCGCCCCTCCCCCCTCCCCTGCTCTTTCCAACCCCTAGCACCGGCTTAAGCGATTTAAAGAAACCAGAATGTACTCAGTGACCCGTAAGGTAGACATTTAACGGCCGCCACATGGCACTTGAAACCAGCTACAGTGAAGTATAATAAAGATCTAAAAGGTTGCCTTCGAAGTCCAATATGTTTAAAACTGATGGACGAGCGGTAAACAATGAAGGGAGATCCTGATCTAAACGCGGCTTCTAATCTGGTTCTTCACCGTTTGCTTAGGCTTGTCTGTTTGCATATTTAGGATAAATATGGACAATCATTGTGCAATATTGTTAACAACTAGCGTATTGTGAATCAGACTTAACTGCCGTATTCACCTTGAATATTCGGACACCATGCAATACTTACTAGAAAGGATGTAATTTTAGTATATAATTGGATAAGCACTTTTTGGACGTAACGTCTATGACCTAACTTTCGTTTAATATAAAGTAAAAGAAAAGGAAAGAGAAAAGTCCAGGGAGTGCCACAATCACAAACCGCAGCCCTTCCCAGACACTAAGAGGAAGAGGAAACACTACCAAACAAGCACAAATCAAACAAACGCACGAAAAACACTAAGCTCTCTCTTCCACAAGCGAGGTAATCGCAATGCTAAAAGGATTGAAAAACACAAGAACAAAATAACACAAGGTAGGACATAAAACAAATCGCCTCGTAGAATAAACCACAAAGCAACAAAAAGTAAGACTAACACCGGGACCACCGCCTTAGAACGGTCAGTAGAGTAAACTACCGGGGGTTTAAAGCACTTTTACAGCTAACCAACTTCACTCTGGGTCGCGATGCTACTCTTAATACAGAAATGAATAAAAATTCAGTTCGCATAAAGGCTCCCAACTCAGTCAATGCATCAAAACGAAAACATACACATCAAAAGTAACGTTAGGTTAGTTGCCAGATAGAGACGTTGTGTCGTTTGAGACGCTAATGCAGACTTTATGTTTTTAAATGAAATCAATAAAATCGTTGACAGAAAATCGTCATTTTTGTCTTAATCCATTATCGGGAAAACACATGTAGATACATCAACAGGTGGTAGAAATAGACTTTTCAAAATTTAGGACAAGAAGGGTAAGGAGTTACGGTATCCCGATTACAAAAACATGCCTATTCAAATATACTGAAAAATTTACCACTAAAAATTAAAATTTTCAGATAAAAGGTTCTGATATTTTTCATATTTCTGCTCAAAACATAGATTGTGGGTACCTCATTGAGGCGGTTCTAACAAGTACCCACAATCTATGTTTTGAACAGAAGTAAGAAAAATAACATATACCCCTGTAAACCCCAGTTTTACTACATAAAAGTGGGGTTTAAGGGGGTCAAAATTATACAGGCATGTTTTCGTGATGCATTAGGGTAAAAACGGTTGTAAACATGGTACAATGTATCATCCAAGATTATGGGGGAATAAAACAATATTTCTTGTTCTGTTAATGATAATAATAAATAGTTTGACTCGTAACACTTAGGACACACATAGGAACAACATCTGACAAATAAATAATATTCAAAACTTGTTACATACCGGGGATACATATTTAAACGCATTATTCGACCATTGCGTTGTGGACATCCTTGTGCATGGAACGTAATCAGATAAGTGAAACTAATAAATCACTGCCTTGAATACTCTAACAAGGCATATTATCGGAAAAACCGACGTCAATTGAGCGACAATATCGATGATGGATTATTGTTAAATATTTACACAGATTATGTATGCATCTGTCTTTTAACAACATAACGTTTGGATGAGATATGTGCATCATACCAACATGAAAGCAGAATACCGTATTTACTCTAAATATCGGGACACCTTAATTCCTTACCATAATTGTCCTAAAATTTGAAAAAGTCTATTTTACTACTGTTAATTGGTCTAGTATTTTCTTATCTAAACATGGGTTTCCAAGCCGGAGATGACTTCTAGGGCGGCAAAACGGACAGCAATAAAAATAATTCGGATGCTCTTTGTTCATGTAATTGCTAGATGATGCTGTGATTGGAAAAAATTAATCATATAGCCAATGAATGGGTGAATATTTTTTTTTCTTGTACACGCGTGATTCGTCTAGTTGTGCCTCCTCAGTGTTGCTTAAGAGATCTCTAATACTAAATGGATAGATTTGCAACTATTTCAGGTCAACACGTACAATAGGCTTGTTATTTTACTCTACTTCCGTTATTGATAATTCGATTGTTTGAACTTTGCATCTTCTTTCATTGTCTCGAAATTCAGATTTTCATCGATTGCGAAATCCAAATCTATTAAAGTTGCAGTTTGAAGTCCCAGACACGAACCAGCATTATTCGCAGAGATTAACTCTTTTATGCTTAATGTCCATTAATAGGACATTGACAATCAGTGTAGACCCAGATCAGACGCCGCATAATACGACGTCTGATCAGGATCAACACTATTTGCATTAAATACATGACTTTTTATAAAACATAGTAATAATAAAAACTAACCAGACTCTCTGCCATTGAAAATGGACCAGTCTAAAGAGTTAAGGTAGACGAGTCCATTCGGCATAAATGGGTTAATGTAATAATATATTGAGCAGTAGGTATATGTATTGAACTAATACAGCTTCAACATATAGATTATAAAGGAAATTTTAACACGCTCTGCAGGTTCAGAGATGTGTCTACACTGTTTGCAAAGATCTATGTTGTGGAACGCCGTGCGCATCAACATGTTTAAACTGATGGCATACGGGGGCACGCCAGTTTGCGCGAAATATTGAGACAACCTCCACTGTAAAAAAAACGATGCAGCGCGAACTGCTCAACTTTCGCTTGACAATGGCAGATCCTGCTAAATACCAGGAAATGACCAGGAAATGGCATAAATCGTCGAATAAAACATCTTAATTTGTATTGAACTAATACAGCTTCAACATATAGATTATAAAAGAAATTTATATCACGCTCTGCAGGTTCAGACAGATCCTGCTAAATACCAGAAAATGGCAAAAATCGTCGAATATGACCAAAGATAAGCATTTTAATGCCTGGAAGGATCAACGTTTAAGTATAATAAAACATCTTAATTTTCATAATATTGTAGGAAAAAAATGTCACAGACAAATGACATATTATTGCTAAATACCAGGAAATGGCATAAATCGTCGACTCTGACCGAAATAAGCAATTTTGATGCCTAAAAGTACCAACTTTTAAGTATAATAAGACGTCTTAATTCTCCAATGTTGTAGGAAAAAAATGTCACAGGCAAATGACATGTAATTCATCCAATAGCTTTTCGTTGATTAAGAGATTACGGGGCTCATGCATTGATAAAACACGGCTGCATGCATCACGAAAACATGCCTATATAATTTCAACCCACCTTAACTCCCATTTTTATATAGTAAATGGGGTTTACAGGGTGTACATTAGTTTCCTTATTTTTGCTCAAAAACATAGATTGTGGGTACTCGTTAGAACCGCCTTGCAGAGGCATGCCTGTCTTAGCAAACAGTATAGATCCAGATCAGTTTGCTTCTGAAGAAGCACACTGATCTGGATCTGCACTGTTTGTTATTAAATATGTGAATTTCTATCAAAAACCCGGATCATGTAATCCGATTGGCCTGAAATTAGAAGTGTGGCATCTTAATTTATTCAGTCAAGCAAGGGTTAAAGAATCTGAAGTAATATTAGTTAATATTACATATCCGAAGCTATTTTAGTTATTTCTGCGGCATGTCTGGGAAATGATAATTTATAATTCCTAAGAGGAAATATTTTTTTCATAGACCAAAGAAATATCTCCTTCGGAACGCTATCACGTCCCGTGGCGAGTGTAAATGACATAACGTCGTAAAACGTTTGATTTCATTTGAAAACGCCTCAAGAGTATAAAACAAAATCCGAGGAAAAATCATTTTATGAAATATAATATATATAACTTGATAAGGAAATATTTGCCACCAATCTTGTAATCTTATAAACAAACTCGTGCTAATGCATTCGTGTATAGAATTTATAAATCTTTTAAATATTTTAAACTCAGGGCCACCTCGTGGAGAACCATTATTATTATTATTATTATTATTATTAAATGTAATTTTAACCCTTGTCATGCTGAATAAATTAAGATACCACGCCCACTTCTAATTTCCAGCCAATCAGATCACTTTATCCGAGTTTTTGATAGAAATTCACATATTTAATGACAAACAGTGTAGATCCAGATCAGTTGGCTTCTTCTTTGGTCTATGAAAAAAGACGTCCCAGATCGGCCTAACCCATCAACACTATCATACCAACCTGAAAGGCTTCGCATGTCGCATGTCGCCAGCAAATAGTTTTAATCCACTTTATTTAGGAAACCCACAAAAGGCTTATTGGCAAATAGTGCAGACCCAGATCAGACGCCGCAGAACGCGGCGTCTGATCAGGGTCTCCATTGTTTGCACAAAGTCAAACCATTTTTCTCTAGAATCTAAATCACGAAACTTGACATACCTAAAATTGATATTCGACTCCGCCAATATATAATGTGGGGAGCTTATTCAGTCTAAAGTCGATCAATGAAGATAAGCTTGGATTACTGAACTTGTATGCATTCTACCCATAAAGGGAAAGAAGTGCTACTGACAAATACGTCTAAGATTAGAACATGGTTAAAGCTCATGAATACTAAATAAGTAAACGCAGGAACTGATACAATTTGACCTACAACAAGTTCTCATCTTCAAAGGAAAAGGCACATAAAGACAATTATACAGCCAAAAAAAGAACAAATGTCAAGCAGAGTTGGCAACCCTTTCCCAAAAAGGTGGCAACTCTGTTGCCCATACTTAACTGAATATATCTTTAACTTACATTACAGTGAAACCTGTGTAAGACAGCCACCTTTGAACTTGACTTTAGTGGTTGATGTGGAAAGGTGGTTGTCTTATAAAGGTACATGTCATGTAAGTTTGCTAGCAAAATTACATGACATGTACCTTTATAAGACAGACAACTTTTTCCACATCAACCACTATTTAAAGTCAGTCTCAAGGGTGGCTCTCTTACACAGTATTTTCTGTATTGTTAAAAGAACATTTGTAAGTGAAACACTTTAGAGCATTTAACAAAAAGTAGCATAATGAATGTACCGCTTTGGAACGGTCAGTAATAAATTACTGAGGGGATTATGCTAGTGTTACGGGATCCCAACCCTCGCCCATAGTGGTAAAAACATATAGTTGTTCGATCTGCGTGGCGATCTTCTAATATATTCCCCATCCATCATGTCAACGGCTCAGCAAATGCATTGCGAAACTACAATATTCAGCTATCTGTTCTGACACAAAAATCAACAGGTGACCGGCGCCGGCGACTGAGAGCCGGAAGCATGTAAATACATTGTAATTACAACCTTGTATTTCTTACATCACCACAATGCTAGAATTCAAATAGGATTTAATATTTTTGCACACTGCATATGGAAAATCCGGGATTTTACCATGGGATGGAAATTCTTATCCTACCCAGGTTGTCCTACCTAGGGTAAGATAAAAATCGAGAATACTCGCGTGTTTGATATGCACTGGTTGTAATAGACGTCACGTACACCATCGTTAAGGTTTACGTCATTGAACGTAATGACGTCATTAAACGCCACATTAAAGTCCTCACAATATGGCAGACATCAGCAGTCGAAGTGACTGCATTATTAAAAAATCTACGTTCAGAAATGAAAGGTTTGCAAGAAAAAGAATCTATCATGGGTGTGTGGGTAGATAAAAAGTCCGTACCTCGCGATCAGCCTGGCATCACGAGGCTTGTGACTCTTCCTAGGAATCTTCTATACTATTTAACATGCAGCGAGGGGCCTCAAAGCCTATGAACGAATATAGAATGCGCAATACCAGATAAATTGAAACCAAATATAAATGTAATAAATAGACTGGAACATAAAATGTGTTTCTAGAGGAGATCTGTCATTGTATCTTAGTCTAGACGGTATCATAGGAATAGAATAAGACAATATACACCCTAAGGAACTCATTGACATGTGTACTGCGCCATTAGGGAGGTAGGAAAACTACTCTATAAATAAAATGTTATGTATTAAATAAAGTAAAACATAAAAACATCACTGTACAGGTTTTATGACTGGGGCACATCTTGTCTTGGAACTTGTCTATATGCAAAAGTCAAGGACAAGAAAGACAATAATATCAATAGTAAACATTGCTAGATTAGTATCGCATTTACCTTAAATATTGGGTCACCTTAAGTTCTTACCACATTTGTCCTAAAATTTGAACAAATAAAGTTTACTACCTGCTGATGTACCCAGAATGCTAAATGAGAGGCAAACACTGTGCGTCGTCTGATCTGGGTTTACACTGGGTGTACAGGCCTGTTTGTCGCAAAACTTGGGAATAATAGGGTAATATCGGTTATACCAATTACAGATATTTCCTTGTTCAAACTGAACAGATGAAATTAATAAAGAAGTGGTGTCAATTTAGAGTTTCTTTCATCAGTTTGATCAAAGCGGTTGCTAAGGAAACGAATCAAACGAATGAACATCAACTGTGATTGATATCACCATAAAACTGCACTAAACACATGAGATAAAAGAAAACAGACAGTAATAATTAGGCGTATCAAAACGTGCTAAAAATGGACACCTCCGAGACTTAATTACTGACTTTATGCCAGCAGTTTGTTGAAAAGAGAAAATTTCAATGGTAAAAAGAAAAAGGCAAAACTGTCGACCGCTGTATGCCAAATGTTTGCATTTTAATCATGACGAAAACATGCCTACATAATATTGATCATCTTAAACCCCACTTTTATAGTGTAAAACTGGTGTTTACAGGGGTATACATTATTTTTTTCTTATTTCTGCTCAAAACATAGATTGTGAGCATTTGTTAGAACCGTCACAATCTATGTTTTGAGCAGAATTATGAAAACTATCAGTTTTTTTTTTATCTGATAATTTTCAGTTTCTGGAGGTGAAATTGTCTATATAATTGAATAGGCACGTTTTCGTTATGCAAGGTATTTCCGTAACTTCAGTAGAAATACATGTGCTGAAACTATACAAGCCAATGCAATAAAACCAAATGCAGAAGTGTTCAAATGAATACGTGCAATAATATAATGCAGGGAAGACTGTGTTTTCATGTAGCGCAATGCTTGAATTAAAGTACAATTCAAACGGTCATGTTTCGATGTACTCATTGCTAGCATCACTGGAAATTTAATAATGCAAAACTGGGGATACCCAGGAAATGCTACAATCACGATACAAGCCTTCCCAATGCAGCCAATAAGACCAGGAGGACATAAAACGATATTGAAAACTGGACGGCACCACAGACAGAACATCATTCTAACAATGACAGAACAAAAAAAAAAAAAAAAAAAATTGTAAAACAAACAAATGCAGAGGAACTTTGATAATGCAAAGTCAAACGGACCAAACAGTTTTGTTTGAGTTATCGAGCGTATGAATAATCGAGGGTTAAATGTTAAAATATACTTCAATTGATACTTCAAAATTACTTTGAAGTATCCAGATTTTGAATTATTGGTGTTGGAATTAAAGTAAACTAATAAGGAACAAGTGGACCATGATAATCCTATATCGCTCACCCGAGCAAACAGGTTTGCACATATTCTCTACTCGTATTGAAGTTTCAGCCAAGTTCACTGCTCTAAGGTTTTTGCATAAATTTTATAGCCCTGCCCCCTAATGGCCATGTTTTTAATGCATCATGACAGCTTGAACTGACTCTTGATACAGGGTCACCAAAAACATTTCTGTCTAAGTATATTGAAATCAGTCCAGTGGTTTCTGACAAGAAGATTTTTAAACTGTTTTATTAAGATATATAAATGGCAAATAAACCCCACCTCCTAGCAGCCATGTTTTTGACGAATAATGACAGCTTGAACAAACTTGGTAGAGGGTTACCAAAGGAACATTCCTGACAAGTTATATTTAAATCGGTCTAGTGGTTTCTGACAAGAAGACTTTTAAAGTTTTCTAAATAGATATATAGGGAAAATAAGCCCCACCCGCTAGCTGCCATGTTTTACGATGATTCATGATTGCTTGAATAATCTTGGTAGAGGGGTCACCGAAGGAACATTCCAGCCAAGTAATATTGAAATCGGTCAAGTGGTATCTGACAAGAAGATTTTTAAAGTTTTCTTTTTAGATATATAAGAAAAATAAGCTCTGCCCCATAGCGGCCATGTTTCTTGACTTATCAAGACGACTTGAACAATCTTGGTAAAGGAACATTTCTGCCAAGTTGTATTGAAATCGGTCTGGTGGTTTATGAAAAGAAAATTTCTTAAGTTTTCTATATATATTTATATATATATATATATATATATATATATATATATATATATATATATATATATATATATATATATATATATATATATATGGCAAAATAAGCCCTGTCCCCTAGCAGCCATGTTTTTTGACGAATCATAAGGGCTTGAACAATCTTGGTAGAGGATCACTAAAGACATATTTCTGCCAAGTTATATTGTAATCGGTCCATTGGTTTATGACGAGAAGGTTTTTTTTAAAGTTTTCTATATAGATATATAGGGAAAATAAGCTCCGCCCCTAGCTGCCATGCAATTTGACGAATCACGATTGCTTGATCTATCTTGGTAGAGCGTCAGCAAGTAAAAATCTCTGCCAAGTTATATTGAAATTGGTCCCATGGTTTCTGATAAGAAGATTTTTAAAGTTTTCTATATAGATATATAAAGAAAATAAGCCCCGTCCCCTGGCGGCCATGTTTTTGACGAATCATGACGGCTTGAACAATCTTGGTAGAGGGTTACAAAAGCTACATTTTTGTCATTTTATATTGAAATCGGTCCAGTGGTTTCTGACAAGAAGATGTTTTAAGTTTTCTATATGGATATATAGGGAAAATAAGCCCCGCCCCTTTGCGGCCATGTTTCTTGGCAAATCATGACGGTTTGAACAATGTTTGTAGATGGTCACCAAAGAAACATTTTTGCCAAGTAATATTGAAATCGGTCCAGTGGTTTCTGACAAGAAGATTTTTAAAGTTTTCTAGAAAATAAGCCCCGCCCCCTAGCGGCCATGTTTTTTGACGAATCACGACGGGTTGAACAATCTTGGTAGAAGATCACCAAAGAAACATTTCTGCGAAATAATATTGAAATCGGTCCAGTGGTTTCTAGCTAGACGATTTTTAAAAGTTTTTATTTTGGTTGCTATAGCAACCAGAATTCTGCATGGATTCCAAATCTTTGAATATTTTTAGTCAGTATCACCCAAGGATCAATCCTGTGAAATTTGTTTAAAATTGGCTCAGTGATTTATGAGGAGATGTTGTTTAAAGATTGTGGACGGACGGACTGACAGACGGACGACGACGTACGGTGAGTGATCAGAATAGCTCACCTTGAATCTTTGGCTCAGGTGATCTGAAAAATGTCCAACGTAGGAGTCGAACCCACGATTCCCTGCTTGCAAGTCAGGCGCTCTACCGAGCTAACCAGATCTGAAGTCCTCCGTATATTTAAATAGGCGTGTTTTCGTAATGGGCTGTGACCATATATTAAACAAATGGTTGCTTCTGGCACCTGCCACAAGCTGATAAGAATGGATGAATTGGCGTGTAAGGGGACTGGACACACTTGGTAGTTAGTTTCCGTCATTTTTAACATGAGAGGTCACTTTTGCGCCTTCCTGTTTGCTTTCCTACAAAACCTGCACCTGCTTAAAAGTGGGTCTACTCTAACAGGAAAGAATTCGCTCCCAAAGAATTTGCTGCTTTTCAGAAGGAAGGAAAACTTGACATTGTTTTCTCCTCTGAAAGTTTGTCTATTCCCTTTAATGTCTCTTGTATCAATTTTCCAGTGGAAGGGTATAGCCTGCCGTAAAGCCAGAAGCTGACTTTTAGTACCAGTTGGATTCGAGCTCTGGAATGTGATTTGCAATAGGAAGCGTTAACGAGTCAATCTTTATAGTTACAAGAAGCCACTGTCTATACGGAAGAAATGGACGACGAGAAAGACATTCTAACGAATGTATAGTTATGTAGCCACTACTTAAATGGCTAAATTTTAGACACATAACAGCTGTTTAGCCACATAAACCCCCCGATTTTATAAATCCCATTGGAATACATTGGTTTTTCTACATAATTCTTAGTCACTAAACTACACATTTGTTCGGCCGTCTCTCCATCATACGCAAAAGTGTAGTTTATAGTTTAGTTCTTTTTTTTACCATTGCTCTCAAGGCGCAGTCATTTTAGAATCTTTATACTGTACGGTGCTCCATCAAATCGCATTAGATTTAGTTTAACGGTTGATTTCGAACTCATAGACCACACGGATTCTGGTTTATGACAAAACTTACTGTACGGTATTCGTCGAAAGAAGCAGTTTGCTTCCTAGTGCCAAGACATTTAGTAGTACTGGCAGAAAACGGCTTAAATTACTGGAACTACTACAGCTGTGACTTTTGCGTCTGATCTATATCTGCATCTTGTTTTAAAATTTATTTTGAAGGGCATAAATAGATTAAACCTGCAACTGACCGCCCGGATATGAAGGCTGATACACCTTTACGCATTTAACAAATGTCACAACATCACGAAAACACGCCTATATAGTTTTGACTCCCTTGGACCCCACTTTTATACAGTAAAACTGGGGTTTACAGGGGTATACATTATTTTTCTTATTTTTGCTCGAAAACATAGATTGTGGGTTCTCGTTAGAACCGGTTCTAACGAGTACCCACAATCTATGTTTTGAGCAAAAATATGAAAAATTTCAGAATTTTTATCTGAAAATTGTCAATTTTTGGTGGTAAAATGTTCAGTATATTTGAATAGGCTTGTTTTCGAAATGATCTACCGTATTTATTCTAAATGTATGGACACACTAACTCGTTATCAAACTAGTCCTAAACTTTGAACAAATGTATTTTTCTACCTATTGACGTGCCTATAAAAACTGCTGGGGGAGTGGTAAACACTGAGGACTGATCAGATGCCACGTTTTTGTTGTGTCTTTACTGGGTCTACATTTATACAAGTATTCTTAGATTGCAGAATACAGTCGAACTTCAATGGCTCGAACAGCCTTGGAACATGTAAATTAGTTCGAGATATGGGTTGTTCGAGCCACTGAGGGTTAATCATAGTGCCAGGTCAGAAAGCAAATGGCGATAATTTAGGAAAATTCTTTCGATTTTCTACACAATAATTGTATGCGGTGATTCTGATGAGTACACACAACATACAATTTCATGATAAAATAAGAAACTTTCCCTTAGTATTTGTTTTCTTGAGCTATCAGAAGAATTTCGTAGGGACTCAAAAACCGGTTCAAATTAAGCATGGTAAACGAGCCATCGGTGTTCGAGCTATTGAGGTTCGACTATAGTACAAAAATTGTCCAGATATAACCATAATCACAGAACATAACCGACCATGACACCAAGAGGAAAACAAACAAACCATCACGAAAACATGCCGATATAATTTTGACCCCCTTAAATCCCACTTTTATATAGTAAAACTGGGGTTTACAGGGCTAGACATTATTTTTCTTATTGCTGCATAAAACATAGATTGTGGGTATTCGTTAGGACCGCCTCGCCGAGGCGGTTCTAACGGGTACCCACAATCTATGTTTTGAGCAGAAATATGGAAAATATCGAGTTTTTTTTTTTTTTCTGAAAAATTTCAGTTTTTTTGGAGGGGAAATTTTCCATATATTTGAATAAGCGTGTTTTTGTAATGAAGGACAAGCGGTACACAGCAACAAACTCCTCATTACGAAAACACGCCTATTCAAATATATAGACAAGTTCACCTCCAAAAACTGAAAATTTTCAGATAAAAAACTCTGATATTTTTCATATTTCTGCTCAAAACATAGACTTCGGGTACTCGTTAGAACCGCCTCCTCGAGGCGGTTCTAACAAGTGTCAAAATCTATGTTTTTGAGCAGAAATAAGAAAAAATGCATACCCCTGTAAACCCCAGTTTTACTTTATAAAAGTGGGGTTTAAGGGGGATCAAAATTATATAGGCATGTTTCCACGATCTTCCTCCTGAACAATATGATAAAGATGTTACTGTTCTTTCGACATCACTCGGAAAGATGTTTTTATTATTTGACGTTTTATGTTACCTACCATACCAATTTTTGCATAATTTGCAGCCATATTTACTTTGGGAAAAGTAAAAATATTTATTAAAAAAAAATAAAGAAAACAAAAATAAAATAAAGAACAATAAACAGAATAAAAACATTTTTGCATCGTTAGTTACGACAAATGATTTTGTATTAAATCAATCATGACAAATTGTTTGCAAATTTACTTTATCTGTGTAAAGCGCCAAACAAAAATCGACTTTCTGAAAAGCTGAGTAGATGGGATCCCCCAAACACAAGAATAAGACAAGAGGGCCACAGGGATCTAATTGGCTCACCTGAGTGTCACTGTCTCTTGTATATTCTAAAAGACTATGGTTTCTCTTCATAGGACTATGTATGTTTAAATTTGTTGAAAATGAATGTTTTCAGATGACAGGCAGGAAGGTTAAGAACTGTGTTATACAGGCCTTGGGAGGAATGTGATGGTGCTTGGCACATATAATGGCATGTTGGCTTGTACTCAATTATAGACCTAGGGGAATGGGGTGGGGGGATTTGGTAGGGTGCTTGACAGTAGCAAGAAACCATGATGCCTTGTTGTTGTTTTTTTTCTTTTATATTTAGCTCTGGCGGCCATCTTATTCAGCTGAGCAGAACGGTTTGAGCAATTTTGGTAGAGGATCACCCAAGGAAGATTCTTGTAGAATTATTGAAAAATCTGTCCAGCAGTGTCAGAGAAGAAGTCTTTTAAACAAAAGTTGCAGTGTATGCATGTTAACTTTTATGAAAAATCAGCCCCTCTTATGGCGTTTGAAGGCCTGATGAACAGAACGACAAATGGATGAATGAATAAACAAGCACACGGAGGGGAATTTGGATACTTTGGATTGATATCTAACATCATACCAAATATTAAGTAAATTAATCATTTTGTTAGAAAAATATGAGCTCTTTAGATATTGTAACATAAAAGTTATGACACGAAAACTCAAAGTGTGTTTCGTAGGCCTCAAAGTCATGGGCATGGGTAATGATAATCTATGGCATTTTGTCTTATTTCTGCTTCAATACTTAGAATGGGGACATCCTATATAAGTCTATGTAAAACAAGTAGGCCCCGGGGCGGGGCCATTTTTTACCACTGGGCTATAATTTAAACAAATTTGGTAGAGGTCCATTCGACGAGGCTACGTACCAAATATCAAGGACCCGGGCCTTCCAGTTTTAGACAAAAAGATTTTTAAAAGTTTTCCCTATATAAGTTTATGTAAAACAAGTGGGGCCCTGGGCTGGACCATTTTTGGCCCCAGGGCTATAATTGAAACAATCTTGGCAGAGGTCCACTAGACAAAGCTGTGTACCAAATATCAAAAGCCTAGGCCTAGGACTTATGGTTTCAAACAAGAAGATTTTTAAAGGTTTTCCCTATATAAAGCTATGTGAAACAAGTGGGCCCCGGGACGGGGCTAATTTTGGCCCCATGGTTATAATTTGAACAAGCTTGGTAGAAGTCCACTAGGTAAAGCCACATGTCAAATATCAAAGACCTGAGCCCTCTGATTTCAGTCAAGAAGATTTTTAAAAGGTTTCCCTATGTTAGTCTATGTAAAAATTGTTGGTCCCTGGGCTGGGCCATTTTTGGCCCAATGGCCACAATTTAAACAATCTTGGCAGAGGTCTACTAGATGAAACTGCATATCAAATATCAAAGACCTGGGCATTATGGTTTCAGTCAAGAAGATTTTTAAATGTTTTCCCAATGTTAGTCTATGTAAAACATGTTGGCCCCTGGGCGGGGCCATTTTTTGCCCTCAGGGCTATAATTTGAACAATCTTGCTAGATGTCTTCTAGATGAAGCTACATACCAAATATCAAAGCCCTGGGCCTTCTGGTTTCAGACAAGAAGATTTTTAAAGGTTTTTCTCTATAAGGGTCTATGTATAACATGTGACTCCTAGGGCGGGACCAATTTTGACACCAGGGCTATAATTTGAACAATCTTGGTAGAGGTCGACTAGACAAAGCTGTGTGCCAAATATCAAAGGTCGCGGCCTTCTTGTTTCAAACAAGAAGATTTTCAAGGTTTTCCCTATATAACTCCATGTAAAATATGTGGGCCCCCGGGCGGGGCCATTTTTTGGCTCCAGGGCTATAACTGGAACAATCTTGGCAGAGGTCCACTAGACAAAGCTGTGTACCAAATATCAAAGACATGGGCCTTCTGGTTTCAAACAAGATTTTAAAAGATTTTCCCCTATAAGGGTCTATGTATAACGTGTGACTCCTAGGGCGGGGCCAATTTTGACCCCAGGTCCACTAGACAAACCTGTGTACCAAACATCAAAGACCTGGTCTTTCTGATTTCCGACAAGAAGATTTTTAAAATTTTTCCCTATAAGGGTCTAGGTAAAACATGTGACCCCTAGGGCGGGGCCAATTTTGACCCCATGACTATAATTTGAACAACTTTGGTAATGGTCCATTAGATGAAGCTACATACCAAATATCAAAAACCTGGGCCTTCTGGTTTCAGACAAGAGGATTTTTAAAGGTTCTTCCCTATAAAGGTCTATGTAAAACATGTGACCCCTAGGGCGGAGCCATTTTAGACCACAGGGCTATAACTTAAACAATCTTGGCAGAGGTCTACTAGACAAAGCTGTCTGCCAAATATCAAAGGTAAGAAGATATTTAAAGGTTTATTCTTATAAGGGTCTATGTATAAAATGTGATCCCTAGGGCGGGGCCAATTTTGAACCCAGGGCTATAATTTGAACAATCTTGGTAGAGGTCCACTAGACAAAGCTGTGTACCTAATATCAAAAATCTAGGCCTTCTGGTTTTCAGACTAGAAGATTTTAAAGGTTTTTCCTATAAGGGTCTATGCAAAATATGTGACCCTTAGGCCAATTTTGACCCCAGGGCTATAATTTGAACAACTTTGGTAATGGTCTATTATGTGAAACTACGTACTACAGATCTTGGCCTTCTGGTTTCAGACAAGAAGATTTTTAAATGCTTTTGCTAATTTTCACCTATTTGTTGCCATGGCAACCAGAGTTCTGCTTGGATTCCAAATCTTTGAACAACTTTCAGTTAGTACCTCCCAAGGATCATTGATCCATATTGGCCCAGTGGTTTAGGAGATGTCAATTGTTAACAGACGACGGACGACGGACGCCGGACGACGGACGCCGGACAACTGGCCTATCAGAATACCTCACCGAGCACTATGTGCTCAGGTGAGCTAACAATGAACAGGACAAAACAAGAAACAAAATCTCAAAAAGGATTTCCATGCAAATTACAAAAGTTTTTTTTTTTAAACTTGGTCACCATAAACCTCTCGTTGCGATATTCCTTGCTGCAGAAATATTTTCAAGCTAAACTTACATTTAATTTATCTATTCGGAGTGTCGGCAGTAAAGTTTTGAAAAAAAATGCTTTACGAAGGTTATGATGATAGCCTTTTGTAAATGGTCAGGTCTTAATTCCGACTGTTAAAATCATTTACATGAGAGGATACCTTGGCAAAATGAATCAGTTAAAAGCCTGTTAAGCAGTATAGACTCATGTTTTGGTACACCTGTAGATGATTAAGTATATACCCATATAACAGAATTGTTACGATACAGAGCAGGCTGAATATATTGTACATATTTTGATTTGGACGCGAGATCCCTTTTTTACTGCTTAAGTCTATTTTCAACCTGCAAGTGTTAAGTACAAATGCCACACATAAGTAAATCACATGAAGCTCGATTACGGCATGAAACCGTCAGGTTTTGATTTCCCCGTGATCATAAGTGCGTCCAACCGCGGAGGGTTCGGCGTGCAGATGCACTTCTATATGCCAGTCGAGATACTTAAGAAATTTTATCAAGGTTACACCCCCTCCCCCCCTTCATTGATTATGGTTCTGTGACATGGGGCTCTGCATCAGCATCGAATATTGAACGCCTGACCAAATTACAAAAACGTGCTGCTCGGATAATACTGATAATACTATGCACTGATTTTCATACACCATCAGAACGGATGTTCAAAGAACTTGGCTGGTCATCAGTACCAAACAGAATTAAGTACAACAAAGCTGTACTTACTTACAGGGCACTGAATAATCTCACCCCAGAATATATAAGTTAGTTATTGCAACCGATGTCACAAGAGCATTCTCTAAGCCTAAGATCATCGGAAAACGGTTCGTTGTATGTGCCTAAATCACGTACATCTCTACACAGTGGTTCGTTTTCTTGTTCAGCTCCTAGGCTATGGAATACTCTTCCTCAATCTGTCAGGGAGGCAGATTCCCTAGACTGTTTTAAGAAATGTCTTAAATCCATATTGTAGATTTTAACTGATGATTTATGCTTGTGAATCAATTTATAATCGTCATTGTATACCTAAATTATTTTAATATATGTATGTTGAATCACAGAGCCTTTCAGACACTGTGCCGAGTTAAATCGTGCAATATGTAACCGTTGCACGGGCTCGCTGTCTAGACATTGGGTCTGCCACGGGCTCCCTGCTCTACGGTGCATATAATTAAGCACGATTTTCCCGCGGAACAGATTCAAGGCTCCATGCAGCATTGAGCTTAAGAATAGGTTACATGACCACTCTTATGATTTTACATGCGATTCGGCGAATAGTTTATTACGTGTATCTAGACCATATCATTTTAGAAGTTTTATACGCTCGTTCTAAAGCTATTTTTCATATGATGCATTATCTTAATTGGATGAACTATGATTTTACATATACTCATAGAGTTTTTATCCCTTTTAAATAATGCAAATGTGATATGTCTCATGATTTTAGAACTGCTTGCCTTTTATGTCTCAAAAAAAATGTGCCATTATTTGTGTTTTATATGAATTTTGTGCCTGTGTTTTGATATTTTGTATATATATGTATATAGTTATTTTATAGAGGGCCGCAAAGTAGAATAGCTTTTAAGCTAATTTGTGTTACCCTCTTAAAACAATGTATAAATAAATAAAATAAAATAAAAAAAATATAGACTAACGATGTGACCAGTGATGTGTGTAACCAAAAATGTAATGGTCCAACAAACGCTTGGGTGGTTCGGTTCTTATCCAGAAAAACAATAAGCGTTCGGGGGATTGGCAGAGACTATTGACACGACACCCGTGCCAATAATAGCAACAAAACGCCATTAACGCCAAGTATTCCAATTGCAAGGGACATCACGAGACATTACGTCAGCCTACAAAATTTGCGATCGCGGCCATTTTGAATTTTGTCTCCACTTCGAATTTTATTTCTATCCATTCTCCGTCTATTTACAAGCAAAGCATGATTCGTTTTGTGCATAAGGTACACTTTGATTAGATTTTTAGATAACACATAGACTTTACACTCTTTTCACGTCATAATCTGAAAACTTCGACACAATAATGTGTTTATTCGACCGGGAGTGGCGGTATGTAAATTGTTGTTATTCTTATGTTTTTTTTTTCTGCTTTTCATTATATGTAGACTCGCAAAAAAAAGACCAAAAGAGAAACAAAGACAAACACACACAAACGGTCAAAAATCTTTAAAAAATATACAGAAGCAATGAAATGCATTTCAGGTAAGCGAACGATAGTATATTGTCGTTGTACCTGTCACCGGCATACACTAATTTTCGGTATTCGAAAAGCATGGCCCCCGCCCATCAGGACCCGCGAAATAGATGGACTGCCTCAAGCCTCCATGGCAGAGCTGCTAGTTACTAAGCAGGACCCCAATTCATGTGATCGGGTCGGGTAAAAGTCTCACAGATTTGGAGGTAATTACAAAAATGTCTTTAAACTACTGATTTAGTGTTGACTTGGAAGTTATATCGCAATCCATGCAGTGGATTCAGAAGTCAAGCGTGGTCTGAAATCAAGTTCAGATCTGGCCAAACCAATTATGAAGCATGTGATGATATTTTGGACGCACGGATATAGGTAGCACCTATTAAATTCATATTATTCGACTATAAATACAACCTACTGAAATTATACGAAAGAGCGCAAACCAGTATACGACGCTAAATTTCGGGATTTTTTTTGGTGAGTGGTATTTATTACATTATGATAATTTATTGTCGGTTTTCAGTGCGAAATCCGAAGTGACAGGTTGCATATCGACACAGGTAAATGAAAACCTTGAAATTTTAACTTGCAGATGCTAAGTGCTGTGTGCAGATTGATTCTATTCTGCATATGTTACCGAAGTATTGTCGGGAGTCCCGTGTAGGCTTCGCTGATTTTGTGCAGTCGGTCGGTATTTCTCCACAGTTTGCGCAGGGTGTGGTTTTTGCCGAGAGTGTTGAGCAGATTGCGAAGGCTGTGAGCAGTATGATCAGAGTCTCTCTGCTGGAGGCGGATGTTGGCGTTTTGGTGGAAATAAGAACAGTGCAGGATCGAACTTGCTGATTTAAACATGGAAGTGGCAGTATAATAGGGAATCGCGCCAGCTTAATATAGATTTAAGAAAGCACAGACAAACATACGCACGAACATACATGCACGCAAACACTCACAGACATATGCATTTATGTAATTGAGGACATGCTCGTGTTCGCATATCCTGTATTAATTAATGAACGTGCAATTTTAGATGCATGTGTTCCTGTAAATCACGTAGTAAATCGTCTACTCGAGTAGAAAATCTGGACAATCAGTTTGGTCGGATCAGTTATGTAAAATAAAACAAATAATTTATATGGAACATTGATTCTAGTTTTAGACTAGTAATCAAGTCCACTCAGATCCATTCATAATTATGGGTTATATCTTAAAGGTTGCCGGTACAGGCAACAAAGTGTCTAAAATAGTATTAGGGTCGCGACATTTGGAACGTCATAGCCCTATTGCAATTCAAGCATTATGAAAAATATTATGATTGTCTTGTTAGAAATATGAAGCCTGCTTGTGATTTTGAGGTTGTGCGACGGTGCCGACAGTTAGTGGATTGCTCACTAGTACTATCGGCAGCGCCGATGTCGGTAACCGATAGGTCGGTCACGGAGGACGTCAATGATAAATTAATCATGACGTCGGTGACTCCGCCGCGACGTCAATGACGTCATTCCATCTATTTGGTGGCGTACGTCGTCATTATAGAATAATAGTATAGAGTCACACAGCAGCAGGCTTCATCTTGTGTTTTTTGTAGAATGTACAGAGTGTTCAAATGTATTAGCCCCATGGTCGACTGGCCACTCCTCAGAAGCTGTCAAGACAGTATCAAGCCGTCGCCATGAAGAAAATGACGAACTTCTATATCAGAATTCGAACAGAAGAAAGATTATACTTGAGGAATTGTGGGCATAGCTTGCAAATTGCGCAAAAAACAGTGGTCTTAATGACTCAATATATAAATAAGATAAGGTATTAAATGCAAACAAAAAAAAAGTGAAAACTGCTAGCATAGGGAACTGTGAACAGAGAAGAGGAAATAAGGCACTGTATAATTTAGTTAATTGTAAGTGTCGTGCGAAAACATTGTCTTCATATCAGCACAACAAAAGTCACCGCACCAGATTAGGGATTGTACTGATTGTCAACAGTATGATAAGTCAAGCTGGATTAATCAAAATTATAAACCAGTATAGAATTTGATCATGTTGCTTGACCGCTTTCGTGCGTGACAAAAATTAACTTCGGGTGCGCGAGTGCAGTAAAAAGTATAGGGTAACATATAGTCATATACGTTAAATGTCCATAATAAAGGATGACAGAAATTAATGGGGTTAAATGAAACATGTCCATATATTCGTATCTCGTGTTTGTTAATGGAATAACCAATATGATATTACTTCTGCAAATGCATTAGTGAAGTAAACACATCAGATACGGACAAAATATGAGTTATTAATGGCCGATTTGAAATCAGTCGAAATCACGCCTGGAGAATAAGAATCTTTGGAATATTTAGAGGGAGCAAATTGTTTGTATGACCTGTTGTACACTGAATGAAAACATATAAGAGAAGATAGCCAGGAAATGTCAGTATCATGGAGCACTACCCTCCCGAATACTTAAAGATTTCTTACAGAGTGTACGAGCCGTCTCATCTGGATTTACACTGTTTTGCGCATGTATCTGTTTTGGTCTGACCGATTAAAAAAGTTAAACCAGTTTTACTGGCGTGAAACTTCACTTTTGAAAATTTGAAACACTAAACATTGTAATACCTTTAAAATCTATGTCCTTGTCCCAGTGTTACTAATGGAGTAGTGGGTCATGATTCCAACATGACTCTGGATCATATCTAAATACAGCTAAAGCATAAGCAAATTACATTCAGGCAATTAAAAGATAAATCAATGAAAATGTCTTTACTGTAAAAAAAAATAAGAAAGAATGACGCAAAATCCATCATTTACATTGGAGTAACGGAGTAGCTCTCTGTAATTTTGTACAGGCTAGCTAAGAATCGGTATTGACATATCAGATTGATTGTAAATGATACCAAAATCATTCTATGTACAGCATAATTATATCATGCGGATTCAAAGTGCATGTATCAATGTTAACTATATGTATTAAAATATAAGTTAAAGATTAGTCTACGAAAATAAATACTTCTTAGAGGACCATTTTGCTAAACCGGCTCATTGTCTGTACTCGTCGAATACGACCGATTGCAGTAATGGTAGAGAGAAAGAAAAACACAAACACCAAAACTTATGTCTTTTGGAGAAATCAGGCCCCAGTTGTTCGAAACTAACGATGTCGTTAGTTAACGTATCGTTAAAACTTTGACCATTAAATATGGCATAAATGCTAATATTTTTGCTGAAAAAATGTGAGTAGCTTTTGCATTGTGAATTAGTTATTGTACTTACTAGAACAGTTAACATTTTGACCACTAACGGGCTCGTTAAGCTAACGATGCTTTGAAAAACTTGGCCCAGATATTTATCTTGATACCGTTTGTATCTAGAGCCATGTAAACTATGCCAGTTTGATCGCACAATACAGGAAATATGTAATAGTTTGGCTGTCAAGCAAATTAAGACAGATATACCCGCATGCAGTATAAAACTGCTTGAAGCGAAACACTCTTAAATCAGCTGGTTTAAAAACTGAAGCATCATGAAAATCCATCTTGCAACGCAGACCCTTGCATACCACTGTATCTATAGATATATAGGATTTGCCAATTCTGAAATTACGGCGTATATATATATATATATATATATATATATATATATATATATATATATATATATATATATATATATATATATATTAGCTTTCAAAAATCGATCTGGCCGGGACCGGGAATCAAACCACGACCTCCTGCTTGCCGGGAAGAGGTACTAATTATTACATCATCGAGCCTCTGCCAATGTTGTACGCCAATTTTTCATTTATAAACCAAACGGTATTGTTTCTACGCAGCGGCACTTTCTTCATCGCCATAGGGTCCCAGCACGACCGATTTTTGTACGCTAATTTCTCTCTCTCTCTCTCTCTCTCTCTCTCTCTCTGTATATATACAGGACGCTACTGAAATGCCTAGAAGACTCGCAGACAGATAATAGAAAGAAAATAGTTTTGCTGAAAGCATATTACTGTACACACCTACCTCTTTCAATCTCATTTATTCTGTGCAGTAAGGCGAGATCCAGAGATCAAACTGTTCGGTTTCCTGAATTAGATTATTTCATTAACTGCTTTAATACATTCACCTCTGGGTTTCTGAAATGGACTCTTCCATCTCAGAAACTGGACACATCCACTGTTGCAAATACGGGTTTCAGTCAAAATCTATAGCAGAATGGCAAACAGTGTAGATTCTGAAGAGACGGCTCGTCACAAGCCGTCTCATCTGTATCTACACTGTTTGCACAGGTATTTGTTTTTGTCTGCCGGGCTGAATGAGTTAAGCATTAGGTCCCCAAAGACCCAGAGCAAAAATCACTCATGTCATTTATAGCTGAAGTATCCATGAATCAAATCATTGATATATGTCCTTTTCAATACACGAGAGACAACTGGGCTTGCTTATCGACTTACCGGCCTCGCAATCTAAAACAGCATCCACGTAATTGTAAATTAACATGTCTGACAAAGCATTCCGCATACAAATATGTGTCGTAAGTTCTTTTGAAAAAACCCTATACGCAACGCTAACTTTTAAGAAGATGGATATAATGCGTATTATTATGTCATTTGCGTACACCCACATGCAAAGTCATGCAATGTAACCACTCTGTTACATGTACCGGTTACCACTTGACAAAAACAAACGAATGCTGAAAGTATATGTGAAAACCGAAAGCCCGAATTAACCTGCCTAGACAGAATTCTGATCAGAATCGTCATTGTTAGAACATCGCCACAGTCCTGTAGCATGTAGCGAAATCCTAAATGCGACCAGACTGCGTGGACTCGCTCCGAATCTTCACTGTACCTATATGTAGGAGCCTCGTCATGTTAAAATGTCCTTATGCGGACAGCGAAGGGTCGTATTTGACTGCGCTTCAGATCTTCAGATCGATGTGCTCTAAAGTAGTTGCGGTCATGGTACCTAAGCGATAATCCAAACTTATAAATCCGTAAACGAATGATGAATCAGAATGTTCAGACCATCAGACATGGACCCCAGAATAAAGGGTTTAAAGCACTGAATGCTTTAGAGTATATCGATCTGCACCAAAACGCTTATAAGATTATGTGGCTCCGCTAGCAGATCTGGATCTTTGTTGTTCGCATATGTCACGAGGTCACATCTTTCTCGTGGCGTGGTTCGTATTTGCCCAAGAATCGTCTGATACAAAATATGTATATGGTCAGGTGAACAGGTCCCGAGGTTATAAAACTTTGTTCATGCTCAGCTGAACATGAAATTTTCTCCGCTAATAGATATGAAAATGCCAATAATAGTTGACATTTTCATATTTGTTAGCAGAGAAATTTTCATGCTCAGCTATGTTTAGCAAGAAAGAATTTGCAATTGTTAGTAAGTTGAGACTTTTTGCATGACAAGTTTCATGCTCAGCTGAGTTGAGCATGAAAAAAGTTTTATAACCTCAGGGCCATATCTCTGCTAGCATTCATAAAAAAAGTGCAGACCACATCACGAAAACGTACGTATATAATTTTGACCCCCTTAAATCCCACTTTTATACAGTAAAACTGGGGTTTACAGGGGTATACATTATTTTTCTTCTTTCTGCTTAAAACATAGAATGTGGGTACTCGTTAGAACCGCCTCGTCGAGGCGGTTCTAACGAGTACCCACAATCTATGTTTTCAGCAGAAATATGAAAAAATATCAGAATTTTTTATTTGTAAATTTTCAGTTTTTGGAGATGAAATTTTCATTATAAATTTGAATAGGCGTGTTTTCGTAATGAGATCAGCCTATACATTCACAGTCTCGCCAGGAGTATTGTCCACAGTTAATTCATTCTTTAGTATACAATGACACTATAAGCAGGTTAGTCTGTGTATTCTCTGTTCAATTATCCCCCGAGGACATAGTTTTGCATAACGTGGCAAGTTATGTGAATAAATCATTGCTGGTCCAGTCTTCTATAGGAATTCAATTTTCAACTTTTTAGAATCTACTAATTTATCTGAAAGAGGGTTTCTTTGGAAATTCAGAGCACATGAAGATATATAAATAACAGACTCGGTTTGACTCTATGCATGACCAAATATGAAAACCTGAAACATCTTTTATGCCCCGTCTTGAAGAGCCTTGAGCGGAACTCTTTAATTACGGGTTCTTTTTTTGTCGTTTCATGTAATTAAACCAGTGTACGGTGTTTGTAGTATTTTCTTGCTTTTTCCCATATTCATTCTTTCAGGGCTTTACATCCAATCCATGTGTGCCGAAACAGCGATACACAAATAAAACGGCCAATAAAATTGTTTCTAAAAGGAATGACCCTTGAGAGTAATGACCAGAACTGAAATAAATGAAGTGTTAAGCTTTCTGGAACAAATACGCTAGTTAGGCCTTATATATATTTTTTTTTTAAATTTCCGCAATGGAATCAATGATCACAACGGACCAGAAAAAAATAAACTTCTCTATAGTTTAAAACCAAAATGAACTGATACTAGTCCATTTTATCAAGTTTTGCTATACTGTTTGTTGTATAGGAAAGGGTGCTAACTCCAAAAGCACTTAAAATGAGAAAAAGGTCCTTGTTGCAAATTTTGGTGATGAAGATTCAGATCAGCCTGCAGATCTGTACGTTCCAAACCGTTTCTTCGTTCTTTTGCTTACAAAAGCATAAACTATATATATTAAACATATTAAATTAAATATATTCTATTTTGTGGCTGTGTAAACGGAATATATCGACGAACAGACATTATGAAAACATGCCTATTCAAATATACTGAAAATTTAACCACCAAAAAATGAAAATTAAAAAAAAAAATTCTGATATTCTTCATATTTCTGCTCAAAACATAGATTAAGGGTACGCGTTAGAACCGCACTGGCGAGGCGGTTCTAACACGTACCCACAATCTATGTATTTGAGCAGAAATATGAAAAATAATGTAAACCCTGTAAACCCGAAGTTTTACTATATAAAAGCGGGGTTTAAGGGGGTTAAAATTATATAGGCATGTTTTAGTGATTGCAAGTCCCCATAAGACAGTGTGTGTGCAGTCTGATGCAAGCATTCACTGTGCAAAGAATATATAATGATGTTTTTTGGGGGTTACGGCCTATTATTTAGCTAGCATTGTACTTAAATATATATCGGACCGTTATCGGCCCGACTGAACTCCTGTCGGACCGATAATGGGCCAATATAGTTTTAAGTAGAATGTTACATTTCGCTATGCAATTCCTTAGGATGTGTATAGTGTGATGAGGAAAACGGACAACACTGAAACAAGTGTGCAGAGATAGGATTTATTCTTTTTTCTTACCTGGATATCAGTCAGTGATCGCATTTGCCCTCAGTGTACACATGGATTTGTCATTTCATTATAAGTATAATGTCAATGGAACCGTCGGCAACATGATATAACAGCGCTGTAAGCACTGCACCATGCCCCGCCACTGTATATACATCAAGCAAGTGTCATTACTCTGTCAAAAATGAAATCACAGAGAAGGTACATTAGTCTTTCCCTGAATAAAGTTGGCATAAAAAATGACTGAGGTGAATATTTTTAGTGTTCAAAGAGCCAAAAAAGTATGTACACAAGACTAATACTTCTCATTTTCTGCAGATCCCCTCATGGTGCTCCACATTCATGTAAATTTACAAGTATAATACTGTTATTTACAATATTAAAAGACCCATAACGAAAAAAAAATATGGTTCTTATGTTCTACATGTAATCTTATGTTGCTTTACATTTTTGCAAAGCTTCAAGAAAATCTCTGGAACCATTTTCATACCATACTATAGAAAGGACAAAAGTATATGACTGTGATTACTATTTACAATGTCAAAAGGGTGCTAACTCCAAAAGCAGGTAATTCAGAGTTATGGTTCTTGTATTCTGCACATCATATCACGGTGATATATATTTGCATAAAGTTTCAAGAAAATATCTCACACAGTTTTCAAGTTACAGAGCGGACACATATATTACAGAAATCACTAGTTTCAACATCAAAGGGCCATAACTCAAAAAGTAGGTTACGCAGAGTTATGGTTCTTGTGTTCTGCACCTTGTCTCATGTTTTACATTTGTGTGACATCTTATCATAATATCTGAGGCGGTTTCCAACCTACAGAGCGGACACAAGTAAAAGGTAGAAATGGCTATTTCCATTATTTACTATGTTCAAATGGAAAAACTAAAAAGTAGGTAAACCAGAGCAACGGTTCTTATGTTCTGCACATCCCCTCATGGTGCTTTATATTTGTGAGAAATTTCATAAAAAATATCTCAAACGGTTTTCACTTTACAGAGCAGACACAAGTACATGGTCGAAATGACTATGTTCACTGTTCAAAGAGCAATAACTCCAAAAGTAAGCAGGCCAGAGTTACTGTTCATGAGTTCTGAGCGTCATCTCGTGAAGCTTTAAACTTGTGTGAAGTTTCATTAAAATATCTGCAACAGTTTTCAACTTACAGAGCGGACACAAGTGCATGGTAAATATGGCTATTTTCAATATTTACGATGTTCAAAAAGCTGCAACTCCAAAGGTAGGTTAACCAGAGACGTTTCTTGTGGTCTGCACGTCGTCTCATGGTGCTTCACATTTGTGTGAGATTTCATGAGAATATCTCAGATGGTTTTCAATTTTCAGAGCGGACATGTGTACATGGTCCGTTTCCAGTAAAAGAGGTGTCTGGTTAGTTTTTATTATTACCGTGGTTTACAGAAATTCCTGTACTTAATGCAAACAGTGTCGATTCTGATCAGACGCCGCGTTAATAAATGACTGAACGTTTGATTAGAAAAGAAAAGTTAACAGCTTATTTTTAGTTATTTTGCATCTTGCAAAGTTTTTAGGTATTACCCTTAGGATTGACACTTTCAAGCGTATACTTACAAAAGAAGCAAACTACAAAAAGCCATTCTAACATACACGAATGACAATGCCACTTTCAAGTTGCAATCCCTTTCGAAAGAAAAGACTGCTTTAGACATGCATCTTTTCAGAATAGAGTTAATGGCTGAGGAGACAGATATTTTAAATGCATTAATAAGTTCCAACCATTTATATACACGCGCTTGTATTCGTTGAAGATATTTCAGGAAAATGTGGGCTTTGCAGCAATGACAAATAGAGTTGCTTATTTGGACCGCGCCAAGAAAATACGTGTCTTCGGGCATATGCGGACAGCGAATGCCTAGATCAGCCTGCGCATCCGCACAGTCTGATCAGGTTCTTCGCTATCCGCTAATATAACCATTGGATGCTATAGAACGTATCAATGAAGAGCAATGCCCGGATGATACTTTGCGCTTGCGTGGGATGAATTTGAATCTGTGCATTTTGCGCATGCTCGAAGACACATTTTCGCTTGGAGCAGACCACTTGGCAGTCACAGCCTCCGTTGAAACTGAAATCAGAAAATATGGACCTCCAGTGAAATGCTACAATCACAAACTCACACTTCACTGAAAACAGAACGAAAAATCAAAGAGTAACTGCAACAGAAATACTGTCGTGGAACTGCCATCAGTAAAAACTGTCGGGGAGGACAGGACTTCAACCTAGTTTTACGAACATGTGTCTGTCACCTTTATCTCCCGCAATACATTTAAGCATTAGCACAAACACACATACAAAATTATCGAGTGAAATGTCGAAGTCTCGGTTAAGTTGAGAATCTTTATATGACTACAATGCAATTTGCAGGCTTACGGTGAGTGACAGTATTGGTATAGTTACAAGAAAGTAAGCTTTCACCTGCCGAACGAGAGGGCAAAGGACAGAGAGCATTTGTAAACTTGTATGGCAAGACGTGTGTGCGTTCGATCGTGCGTGCGTGAGTGTGTGTTCTCAATCATTTCATTCCAAGTTAAACACTAGATGCAGTGAACCCTCATACAACAACATTTGTTCCCAAAGACGTTGCCATTAAAATGAATTTGCTGTTGAACAGAATACTTGATGAACAGGTTGATATGTAAGAAAGGTTTTGTTTTGTTCTTATTTCCTCATAGAATATATGTTTTGGATGTTTGATAGGATCGCCTCACTGAGACGATTCTAACAAATATCCAAAACATACGTTTCTTTGAAGTATTTAAATACAAATACAAGATTTTTGCATTAAATGAAACTAATTGTTACCTCTTAAACGAAGATTTCGTGGCAGTCAAATTGTCATTTTAACGATTCTTTTTCATTGTAGCGAATGTCGATAAAAAGAGGGTTGTCTGTACTTGCCTATAAGCAGTACCCCATATTGTTTACCAGATCTCGACGGGTGTAAAGGCATAAATTTTCCATATAGCTTTATAGGTTCATTTTCAAAGCAACCACTCAAGATTCTATCTACTGCAAAACTTTCTGAATTACACTGTTTGTCCAATTCTGACATCAAAATAAAACTAAAACAAAAGGCATCGGACAATAGCAAAAATTCAGGAACTCTATTATGGAACTATATTCGTCTCGAACCGTAACCGGTGTTCTGTGATATATAGTACTAATGGCCTTAAAATAGTTGGTTATCTTCTTTATTTACGTGTTGAGATAATATGTTCATCTCATTGCATCTATTCCCATTTGAAATTAAAACCAAAGTAATTAACTCCATACTGTGTGCTGTTACAATTTACAACGCTAATTTTAAATTACATTTAACTTAAGCATAAAGAAGACAATGTGATAATTCACAATATACTCACGGGAACTGTATTATTACCAGTAGCTTGAATCAATACAGTACAACCGAGTCGGAGCACGAAAACGGAATCCTTGAAAATATATTATATAAAAAGGCTCAAATCATCCTGCTTTTCCGCGTGGTATGAGAAAGGAAGGATTCCTGCTGTTCTACTGTGCCTTAGAGCCTGTGAAACCTAATAGCGAACAAGGAATATAATTTTTAGACTGCGCGGCTATGCAACATAAATTTGGCCTTCTTGGTATATATATATTCGTTAAAGACCCTTGCGGCTTGTTGCGGCTAGTTTCGTTCTGTTTCATTAACATTCGTGCTAAACACAGATTTATATTAGCGTCTGTCTCGAACTAAAGATGGGTGATAAAACAAAATCCGAGAAGAAATGACTATTTAAAGCATCAAAAATAGCGGCATTTTATTATTCTAAGGAAAGCTATGTACTTCTCTAAAACCCAAGGAAACATGAAAATGATTGGTTTATTTGGGAAATATGATTGAAATTGATTTGAAAAAGTTTGTGTGAAAATGAAACACTTTTTTGAGACATGCTTCTTGTTCGTTTGTTTCCATGGACATGGAAATACGAATACATTATGTATGAGAACGAATTAATGATGGTGCTTCCTTAAAGATATAATGTTCTCAAGATACCACTTGCAAACTGGTAGTTTTAATGTTAACTGGCATATGGTAATGTTTAAATATTTTTTAGATTTTTCTGCAGATTCTTCATTTTCTGTTATTGTGTAACACACGATATCTGATCTATGACCTTCAAATGTGTGATATTTTCAGTTTACGATAGAGCTTAAAGCAAAACGAACAGTTCAAACAGCTCTCTACGCGTCAAATGAGCCATTCCGACTCGACTATACGACAGAAGAGTATATAAACGGTATACATGCATGATTAGGTGAACTTTTGGTTGGTATATACACGTTAAAGTTTGTTAGCTATCACAGCACGACTATTTCAAGGTACCAATTCCATAATGAGTAAACACATAATCTAAAAATTTAAATTTCAGAGAATGCCTTTACGTCTGTGTTATTAAATAACTCCAAACAAGAGAATGAATAAACGATAACCTTTTAGATTTTGGTGAAGATAAAGTTTTTTTTTTCTAATACAAAAGCTGTTTGTCTGAATTTAAATTTAACAATGTCTAATGCTGCTTTTACATCCATTTTTTTTTTTTTTTTTTTTTTTTTTTTTTTTTTTTTGTGAACACTCAGAAAGAACCAATTCAACATTACAACACGTTTTAGACGTTTCAGATACAGACTATATACAAGGATATTCTTATCACACGTCCCAAGGAGATGTATGGATGTATGTTGATATGAATGGTAACAAAATTAAAACCAAATTTAGCACTCTTTTCTGATTGATCGGCTGCAATTGAATATTGATATTGATGTTAAATATTTTTTAGCAAATTAGACATTGCCTACAACATTAGTCGTACTACAAATTCTATTTAAAGTGTATAAAATGTAAAGAAAATAGCAAAATACACCCTATAAAACGTGTCACACTTCGATCCGACTAGGTTACGAGCACTTTCGGACAAAAACAAACTAATAACATTTAGTCTGCCAATTCTGAACATCTATAAGAGCGCGGAAAGTTTTATTTACACTAACAACTTATATGTCAATACATAGATTAATAACTGTACGGACTTACCTTGATCGTTTGCATTGTCATCGTAATAAAAAAGACTAACCCTTTTAGATTAGTATATATGATCTGGAGAATTTCTTTTTAGTAACATACTCGTATTTCAAACAGAATTAACAAATTGACAGTGCATTAGCTTCAGATAACGTGTTGCGTGTAAACATGTACTCTGGTGGTAACCAGTACATTCCAACAGAAATAAACCCAGAACTAATTATTCCGAATAAAATGATGAAGATTTTACCTCCTATACATACAGCAATCTGATAATAATGGTGGGTTTTATTCCTCATCAGTAGGTGCATTTGGATATACTCGTATATTAATCTGTGCATCAATCACAACAATGGCATAATAATATTGCTGACTTAATACGAATGGCACAGATTATTATTAATATAGTTTGGTCAAGAATATAAGTGAAGATGATTGGTATAAACCTTAAAGACAGACAGACAGACAGATAGACAGACAGTTTTACGTTTTTACGTCATGCTGAAGAGTTTTTTGCTTTCATTTCGACCTAATGTGTCACTTTGTTTCACAGGAGCTATCTACTGTAAATGTCTACGTAAATCCATGTTTACATCGTCGGTACTTAGATGACATCCTATTCATTCATCTGCATGTCCGAAGCAAATTACTCCATTTTCAAGCGTGATAAATGAAAATACACTTTTATACATTATAAAACCAGTTGCTTAAGTATTTCATATCTTTTGTCATGGCATTTAAATATATTTAGTGATTTTATTACCACGTTCAAAGAATTTGGTCGCCTGCCTAAAACAATCGGAAAATGGCGATTCTATAAATATAACTGCAGAAAAGGAACCTATTCATATACACCCAGACATGTAACAGGGCCTCATTTTATATACACATCTCTCTTAGGAAGTTGCAACAAGCATAAACGATCTCGTCCCTTCTTCTCATCTCCACATCGCAGAGGTTTAACATGCATATGATCAGGAAAGTGTGTTATCAACTCCTATATCTTCGTCGCTATCATTAAATAGTAATGTCCAGGGGTGGATTCCGAAGTGGCTCGAGGAGTTCGATTGAGCCCCCCACCCTACCTACCCCTTTCTTTGACTGAAAATTTCATATTCATGAGAAATTTTTGATAAATTCGATGAATTTGGACTACCGTATTTACCCTAAATATTCACACCCTTGCTCTTTATCTTATACTTCTCTTCAACAAGTCCATTTTACTACTTTATCTGAGAGTGTGTATAAAATTGCTGAATGAGTAGCAAACAATGTAGACCCTGATCAGACGCCGCGTTCTGTGGCGTCTGATCTGGGGCTACACTGTTTGCACAGGCCTGTCTGTTCGAATATGTAGAGTATGTGCGGTAATTTTATCAAATCTACACCCCACCCCCTCAGAAATCATCCTAGACCAGCCCCTGATGCCATAAACTTTCGCAACTATAGGAGGCTCGTTATAATTTCAACCATAAATAATCTGACGGTAAATCTAGCTTTGATACAGCTACCAATTTCAAACTGTTAAATTTTTTACATTCTTATCCGAAAACTCTGTCTCTGTCAGGTTGGAGTCTCAGTTTTACCAGATCCATATCACTCACTCTCAAACGAGGCATATTGACATCGACGTCATGAAGTCCAAGCAACATGCATGTAACGTTCCCGTGTTTTCAGCTGCTCCAAACAGACATTAAAGCCGAGATTAAAGCATCATTTTCCACTTGTAGCAAGCGTCATTCATTATTATTATTATTTTTTTTTATTTTCTGAGCAAATAGGGCTTGACATTTCATGTGAATCATATGTTATAGAAAATAAAACAAAAATAAGAATGTCGTCTGCTGCTGATGTGAAGGGTGCTAATGATGTTTTCAAGGGATATAAGAAACATCATTACCACATTAATGTGATCTGATGATCTGTAAGACGTCTCGTAGATATTTACATATCTCTGGACCACAGGAGAGCAGGCATCTCGTGTGACCGATAATCGTATTTACCCTAAGTATTCGGACACCTCAACTCCTTACCACACTCGTTCTAAACTTTGAACGAGTACAATTTACTACCCGATGTTGTGTCTAAAATTGTTGGATGAGTAGCAAACAGGGTAGACCTGATGAGACGCCGCGTTTTGTTGCATCTTATCTGGGTCTACATTTCTGCCCAGGCCTGTCTGTCCGAATACATAGGTAAACATGGTAACTGGGAAACATTCACTCGACGTATTTATTTCATGCCTGCGTATAACTAAAATGTGCCTTGAACCACATTCGAGCTGAGAAAATACAGACTGGCTTGCGTGTTTCTGCTTTCTGACACGTGATTTCCTTTGTTATGTAGAATTGTTCTCGATATTCGGCAGCTCATTTCGAAAACACGCCTATTCAAATATACTGAAAATTTTACCACCAAAAAATGAAATTTTTCAGATAAAAAATTCTGATGTTTTTCCTATTTCTGCTCAAAACATAGATTGTGGGTACTCGTTAGAACCGCCTCGACGAGGCGGTTCTAACGAGTACCCACAATCTATGTTTTTCAGCAGATATAAGAAAATAATGCATACCCCTGGAAACCCCAGTTTTACGATATAACAGTGGGGTTTAAAGGGGGTCAAAATTATATAGGCATGTTTTCGTGATGTACTCGTAGATGTGTTCGGCGTTGTTTTGCTTGACAAGATTCAGTTTGTAAAATCTGTTTTCTGCGTCTCTGTGTTTGAGCGAATTAGCTATAAACAAGAAAGTAGTTAAAGTAATTACAGCTGACAGTTCTTGATGGCTTCCTTTAACCGTATCGGGTTTTGAGAAGAGACCTATCGTGGAAAGTACTTGGAATCGATAAACATTATCAGACTATGTTTCTGAACATCTTTTAATGTTTAAGTCAGACGGAAGTTCGGCTAAAAAGGACGATTCGTTGAAACTTGTTTTCCTTTCTTACTAAAGTAATAATCAAAAGAACAGTCAGAAAATCTTTAATTATTGGCATATCGGATAACAAAGTCCTGGATTGGACCACGCATTCGTGTTTTCAGACTAGGACCTTCGTTTTCCACCACAGATTCGATAGGAACTGTAGAATATATGCGCGAATGCACAGGCTGATCTGGGCCTTTGTTGTATGACATTTAACCCATTGAAGACTGATGACCTCTTAATGAGTAACAGGTAAACAGTGCAGACCAAGAACAGACGCCGCGTTCTGCGCCGCAGAACGCGGCGTCTGATCAGGTTCTCCACCATTTGCAAATAGCTCAACCATTTTTCTTTAGGAATATCTATATCATATAGCTTGATAAACCTAAAATCGAAGATGGACTCTTCCAATATATAACGTGGTAGAGTTTATTCAGTCTTTAATAAGTTAAGGGGAACTGATACACTTTCAGATAAGGCAGTTTTATCAAATCAGTTCTGAAAGGGGAATAGGGTACTGCTCTTTAAGGAAAACATTTGCTCACACTGTCAAAAGTATCTTTTATTCCCTTCTGAAAAAGAGTCTATCTATTCCCAGAAGGCACAGGACATTAATAAAACGTCGCCTCAACGTCGATGCAACGTCATGACGTTGCATCGACGTTGTATAAACGTCATGTGCCTGCTGGGCTAGAACAGAATTTGTTCCACACTGTCAAAAGCGTTTAGTTCCCTTTTGAAAATGTGTCTTTTTTCTTAAAGGTAAGAATGTGCTCCCTGATGGAGCAAGTTCTTTCCTTACAGAGTAGATCCCTTTTCAGACGGGGGCTGGGTATAAAGTAAAGCAAAGTCACAACAGTTATCTCCCTTGGAGGCATAAGCCTTTATTTAAATTGCTTCAAATTTGAACAGAACAATGTATACAATCGACTTTCGTTATCTCGAAGTCCAATCGCCTCTCTAAACTGCTTCGAGATATCCGTACCTCGACATATCAGATTTGCAGAATTGAGAAAAATAAATAAATAAATAAATAAATCAAACAACCACATTTCACAAACGAATATGTAATTTGACTCCTGAAGTTAGAAATATATTGAAAATATTGTGAAGACAATTTTCCTCTTTTCTACAATAGTTTACCTGCTGTTAGATTTCAATGTTAAAACAGGGACCAGATTATTCGAGAAAAGCGAAGTCGGGATAACGGGAGTCGACTGTATTTTGTCTTCGGGTAGCTGAGGGCCCAAGCTTTCATCATGCGGACAGCGAACTCTGATCAGACTGGGTGGATGCCCAGGCCGATATGAGCCTTCGCTCGGCGCACATGCAATTTTGTCGGTTTTGTCATGCGGTGGCTCAAATACAGTTACCCAGGAAAGGGAACAATCAAGACGCATAACCGTTTTGGACGCACCAAAGAAAATGGGACCAGGAACAAACAACGAAATGACAAAACGGTACAGCCGCAATGCATGGTCTAATTCCATAATACGCTACAATAACATGTAAGCCTGATGCTCCGATCTTGGTCTCGCTGTCCCCATATACAGTGAACCCTCGTTACAACGACAGCATTTGTTCCCAAAGATGTTACCATTTAAATGAATTTGCTGTTGTAAAGAATCCTTAATGGACAGAAAGATATGTAAGAAATACATTTTTATTCTTATTTCCACATTGAAGATATGTTTTGGATGTTTGTTAGAATCGCCTCACTGAGGCGATTCTAACAAATATCCAAAACATGTGTCTCTTTAAAGTATTAAATACAATATTCTTGTTTAATTTGTGACTGTTACCTCTTAAGCGAAGGTTTCGTGCAGTCAAATTGTCATTATAACGAATTTTGTCGTTGTGTCGAGTGTCGGTATAAAGAGGGTTGTCTGTACCGTGTAGACACCTTTTTGGTTGACCCGGAACAAATCTAGACTATTACTTATTGTCATTTTCAGTACGTGTGCACATCAATATTTGCAATAAATCGTGATGTCTGCTTCTAGAAATAAATTTCAAAACAAGAAGGCTAAATTAACGCTTTCTGAAAGATCAGGTCTAAAATATTCCATTAAAGATAGAATCTTTAAACACCAGACACGTTTATGACAGATTTTGTAGAAATCTTCCAAAGCACACAAAATGTATGTACAATAACCTTATAGAACTCTGTACAGTCATTACGTACTAAACCTGTACGTTGTATTAACGCATTTATGCCGACCTTAACTTTTGAACACGTTTATTTCAATATAAGGTGTGTCTAGTTACAATGTAGTTTTTATTGTTATCATGTTTTATAGAAATTCATGTATTTACTGCAAACAGTGTAGACCCTGATCAGATGTCGCGTTTTGTGGCGTCTGATCTGGGTCTATACTGTTTGGCAATGTCCCTTTTATAGAAAGCTAGGCATAAATGGACTAAGAAGATTTTTATTCTGGTATCAACATAAAATATAAAAGCCAAAAGTAACATTACAGCTTATATTTATACGTTTTACTGACTTTTGCTGAATAAGATTTAAAACTTGTCTAATGATGTTAGACAAAAATCAATTGTGCACATAGTACACAGTTGTTTAGCCCTTTCTGTTCAACAGATAACAAAAAGGTCTCTCTCAAAAAAGGAGTCAAAATCAAAGGTTATTAGTTCACTTTTGAAAGGTCACTGTACCTTAAATACGGGCTTATTACAGACAAAAAAAAACAAAAACAAAAACACACGCTTAACTCGCTTAAACATGTGTTGAAAATTGTTCTTAAATTAACAAAAAGTCTGCATCATCCATTTCGCAATTTCAGAACGCGTCGATTTTTTCCGAGAAGGTGGTTTGATCAAACTTATCAATGTTTGTAATGAAAAATCCTACTTGAAATTGTCATCCTTTTTTCTTTTAACAAGATAAGAACTTTTGCATCTTTTTCTGGTCATACACAAAAAATCGGAGATAGGGCTTTTCCGAAAAGTCTACTATTGTTTTTATTGCAAGGGAGATAAGCTCAACGTGCAGCAACTCTAAGTAATCGTCATTAATTAGCCAGGAAGAACAGAAAAAAAAAACAAAAAAAAACAAAAAAAAAAACATGTTTTGCGGGGAATTTTATCGACAAACAATGGTCTTTTAGTTTTTTTTATTGAAAATCATGTTCTGCTTTTGAAGTTGTAAGAAAATGTGAAAATACTAATTTTGATAAAAGTGCAGGTAACTCGAGACTGGAATCACTTACACAAATGAGCACTCTTGAATTCTGTCGAAACTAACCGTGGAAAACAATTGAACTAATTTATTACAACCAGATCGAAGCAGATATAAAATTACTCATTAATAAAAAGTGACAAGTTACTTTTGGTTTTGAGTATACTTTCTTGTTCAGTAAGGTACATGTTACTTGCCCCATTGAAAATCTGTTGCAAGTATAGCTTTATACAACACCACGAAAACACTCCTATATAATTTCGACTCCCTTAAACCCTACTTTTATATAGTAAAATTTGGGTTTACAGGGTTATACATTTTTTTTTCTTATTTCTGCATTAAAAAAAACCCATAGATTGTGGGTACTCGTTAGAACCGCCTCGCCGAGCCGGCTCAAATGAGTACCCACAATTTATGTTTTGAGCAGAAATACGAAAATAATCGGTGTTTCTTTTTATCTGAAAATTTTCAGTGTTTAGAGGTGAACTTTTCTATATATTTGAATAGGCGTGTTGTCGTAATGAGTACATACAAATATACTGCGTCTCAAGATTCTTTATGTAGCGTCAGCATTCAAGGTACAGTCGACTCTCGTTATCTCGACCTCGTTTATTTCGAATAACCCCTTATCTCGAAGTAAAAATCTAGTTCCTGTTTAAAACATGAAAATCTAACTACAGGGTACAAAATATTGTGGAAAAGAGGAGAAATTGCTCCTCAGGAGCAATTTCTCCTCTTTTCCACAATATTTTCAATATATCTCTAACTTCAGGAGTCAAATTACATACTTATTTGTGAAATGTGGTTGTTCCATCTTTTTTCCATAATCCTACAAATCTGATATGTCGAGGTAGGGATATCTCGAAGTATTTCAGAGTCCCTTGGACTTCGAGATAACGAGAGTCGACTGTACATGAAAAAGTGACTTTAGAGAATACGTAAGATAAAAAATTGCGAAAAAGATCGTGTTAGTTATTTGAATAACGTAAGGCCATTTACAACATTTATCGCGCTGTGAGTCAACAATTTCAGACCTTAATTTTAGCCGCGTTCTGAGAAAAAGGCTCACCAGACCTCAAAACATTCAGGCCCTGTTTAAGGACTACACATTAGTCGATATAAATGTCTGCAGTAGTTTCAGCTCGGTATCGGAAATAATGATTAACCCGAAGCGATAATATCAAATTGCAAAATTAGTTATTTTGCCGATTCTCTTGAGTTTTGTCCACATCCTGTTTTTTGCCTATACGACAGCAACGTTATTACTCTACACATATAATTCCCGTAACTGCACTGGCATTACGAAAACACGCCTATTCAAATATAATAAAAATTTTACCACCCATAACTGAACGTTTTCAGATAAAAATTCTGATAATTTTCATATTTATGCTTAAAACATAGATAGTGGGTACTCGTTAGAACCGCCTCGCCGATGCGGTTCTAACGAATACCCACTATCTATGTTTTGAGCAGAAATAAGAAAAAGTATACCCCTGTAAACCCCAGTTTAACTATATAAAGTGGGTTTAAGGAGATCTAAATCATGTAAGTATGTTTCCGTGATGGTGTCTAGTTCTGAAAGACCACCTATCCGGCTTATTTTTTTCTGAGATGCTAGATGTTATAAAATTATTTTAAAAACCGTGTATGTTGTTCACAAAATAGGGTTGTCCGATCAGGTGCTTAAATAAAACAAACAATTGAAAGGTAGACTGGAGTTTGGGTACACTTAACCAACGGTTAATTTATGAAATTCTTCGAAATATTTCTAAACAATCACTGGTTGTTTTGCATTATCGGACATATTTCGTTTCAAAGTAAATATGTGAACTCAGGAACTGATATAGTCCGATCCACATCAAGTTCTCAACACCAAAGGGAAACACAGATTTCTACAATTAAGCTGCCACAAAAAGAGCAGATGGCAAGTAGAACTGGCAACCATTTTCCAATTCTGTTACCCAAACCTATTGAAATATATCTTTAACTTACACATTTGTTAAAAGAAATAACACATTTTTAAGTGAAACACAACAGAACATTAACAAACATTAACAAAAAGTACCATAATGAAAGCACCGCCTTGGATAAGTCGGTAATGAATTACTAGAGGGCTTAAGCTAGCTTTACGTGATCCAAACCCTCGCCATCAGCTTCCATAGTGATTAAAACATATTTGCTTGGTCCACGTGGAGATCTTCTAACTCTTCCATGAATCATTTTGGTATATAAACACCGTTTGATGTACATCTACTAGATTTTAATCAGCCTTATTCTGATATCAAAACGAACTTTACCAAGACTGAACAATATGATTGGGAAAAACCATATGCACATTTCATGTTACATGAAACATTGGTAGACTTTTACGTCCACGACATAGAATATGTGGTCTGTATTAGATCCATAGATGCAGATTAGGATTTTCTTTCTGCTGTTACAAAACCTGCAAAAATTTAATATTGATCTTAAGAATTTTTAGGGGCTATTTTGAACGATAAACTAACTGTGATCATATCACAAGAAAACTGCAGCAATAAATAAATAAATAATTAAATAAATAAATAAATAAATAGATAAATAATAAAAATTATAATTTATTTGTTGCTGCAATTTTCTTGTGGTATTGTTAGTAATAGGATGATTTGATAGCAAATTACAAATATAATTATAATGATATGTAGACAAAATAACTACCCAATGAGAGAGACCAGATAAACTGGCATGATGAAGAAATTGAACAACTGAGTTATAACAACAATTAAGGTACTGCTACCAGAAGCAGAGAAAGAAACTTTCACCGTCTGGGAGATTTGAGGAATATGAGAAAATAACACTGGCTGGAAAATGAGTAGGAATAAACATATGAGAACTGGTGAGAAAGTAATATATTTTTAATTGAATAATGGCGTGCTTGTATATAACCACAACTTTCTTCTGACAATTTGATAAAATAAAGAGCCGAGTTGTCAGTTTATCTCAATATTACATGGCCGTTAAAACAAATGGTCTATACACAGAAATTACACCTAGGCCAATGACAAGTATGAGCTATCACAAAAAGCCTGGTCTACGCTTAGCATACATTGTGTGCTAAGCGTAGACCAAGCTTGTTTGTGAACGCTAATACTTGTTTATATTACGTTGAGCAGTCCATGGAAAATAGCATTGTACCAGTCCATGACCTTTCATAAAGTGCTTCTGGAGGATTATCAAACTCCAAGATTGTCTACGTCCATGTGCATAGGCAAGCAATGAGAAGCAAGCAATCAGTTAAATAGATTTCTTTTGTCTTCAGATAGGATACAAATGCTACCATAGAGCATAAACGCTGTGCCATACGGAAAACGACCTCATCACGTGAAGTCAGATCATGACCTTCACTGTCCACTTACCGTAAAAACACCAAAATGAGAAAATGTACTTATGAAATGAGCCAGCGCACGACATAACCTACGATAAGACCTGTGTGACCAGCAAAGACTCCGATCAGTCTGTACATCCACCCAGTAAGGTTCTCATACGAGTATATCCTTCTTTGGATAGCCCGGAGTGTGTAGAAGGCGCATGCGATCAGCGAAGACTGATCAGACTGCGCGGATGCGCAAGCTGATCTGAGTTTTCGGTGGTCGCACAAATCTTATTGTAGGTTTTATCGTGTGCTAGTTCAAATGGGGTCAAGCGAAAAATCAGATTAGTCTGCAATCCCATACAGTCTGATTGAACTACTGTCCACCTGATGAGCCCGCTGACTATTGACTATCCACAGAGCAACCAGCGAAGACTCACCAGACTGTGCATGTGGTCTACGCACATGTGATAAGGTACATTGTTTTCACGTTTTGATTCAAGCGGAAGAATCTACCCAGTTATACTGAGGGCTCTGAGCCTTCACTACTCATATACTCGTAATATCAATTTTAGGATGAACAACGAAATATGTAAGGATTATTCCATTTGTATAATTGAAATATAGTAAAATGACCTAGCTACATAGATGTAAATCTAATCTTAGTACAACGCATGTTTTTTTTTATATGTTCTGCTCCAAACACAATACCTGATTATATGATTAACTCAATATCTGACAAGAAAAACACTGATGCTCGAAGGTCTACAAAATGTATACATCAAGGCCTAGTTGTTCAAAGCGTCGTTAACCTAACGAGCTCGTTAGGAGTCAAAATGTTAACTGTTCTAGTAAGTTTAGTATCTAATTCACGGCCATTTTTGCTGAAAAAAAAATGTGAGTAGTTTTTAGCAAATGCAAAAGCTACTTACATTTTTTTCAGCAAAAATATTAGCATATATGCCATATTTAATGATCAAAGTTTTAACGATACGTTAACACGACATCGTTAGTTTTGAACAATTGGACCCAGATTGCTACGTCCAAATTAATAATGGGCAGCGAAAGCTTTCTATATTAAGAGATATAGATAATAAAACCATGAAGAAGCAAAATGGTAAGATATTTGAAAATTGAGGATTGCATGCAATACCATATATCACTTCTATCGAATAGAAACTGGTCAAAAACATAAACAAAGAAAACGCTATACCGATTCTAGTGGATTGAGGACCAATAGAACAGTCATATAATAAAAGGATGGTCCATTTGTCTATTTATGGTCCGTTAACTTACCCGCCCGAGAAAGAGTTATGGGTTAAGTCCAGTGCCCGGGTTAAATGTTTTTGCTTAGGTAGGTGCACCACAAAAACACCAGTTGATGTCTATGATGTCTATTTATGAATCATATAGTGTATCTCGAACAGATTCTAAAAGGATCTAAATGAATGCTCCTTTAAAGCAATTAACACACTCACAAAAATTCGAACACACCTGACGTGTCAAGGTTTCTAGGCCAGGCTAGCTATGAAAAGATCGTAACAGTGCATTTAAAATATATTCTGCCAGCTTCATCTATTACAAGAACAGACGTGATCACAAATACGGAACTATAGATTGGTTTTCAGTGCGATTTGATAGAAAGCCATCATATAATGAGCTGCTGTTTCCGGTTATGTACATTTCTCAGAGTACTTAAAACTACTCATGGGAATTTCACAATTATTCTTTATGAACGGAGTGAAACAGAAAGGTACATTTTGTTGGGGAAAAGAGGGCCTTTAGCTGTAAATATTGACTGCAAGAGAGACTGCTCTGATACTGATGTACTACAACATTTAATAATGCACCTATCAGTTTACCACTTTCAAACAGTAAGGCTTCTTACATTCTGATCCTAAAAGCCGGATCAGTTGAGAGTATCCATAGCACTTCATCTCAAATAAGGCTTGTTTACGTTGACGCCTCAAGCATCTATCATTCTTGTTCCTGCGTCTTCAACTGCTCTAAGCCGCCGTTGACGACGTTATTCAAAATTGTAACTGACGATTTCAAAATTGTAGCAGACGATTTCAATAAAAAAAAAAACATACCTCTTTTTCTAGGACAAATGGAAACTAGAATATCGTCTGTTGTTGTTGTTACGAATCGCGACTTAATATAATAATATAATAAGCACATTTTTATTACAGTACCATGACCTAACAGTCTGTATATCCACATCACGAAAACATACCTATATAGTTTTGATCCCCTTAAACCCCACTTCATATAGTAAAACTGGGGTTTACAGGAATATACATTATTTTTCTTATTTCTGCTCAAAAACATAGATTGTGGGTACTCGTTAGAAGCCGAGGCGGTTCTAACGAGTACCCACAATCTATGTTATAAGCAGAAATATATGAAAAATATCATAATTTTTATCTGAAAACTTTCAGTATTTGGTGGTGAAATTTTCAGTATATTTGAAAAGGCATGTTTTCGTAATGATGTCTCAGGATGACACTCGGCGCTAGAGTCTCGTTTGGTCCTGTAGTCTGGGAATATCCATTCGACATGATACTGGGCCTTAGATCACGTGACTGTAATAATATTTTCTATATAAAGTTTAACCCATTTATGCCAAATGAACTCTCCTACCTCAACTCTTTGGTCCGGTTCATTTCCAATATAAGGGGTGCCGGATCGGTTTTTATAGTTACCATGTTTTATAGAAATCCTTGTGTTCAATGCAAACAGTGTAGAACCTGATCAGACGCCGCGTTCTGCTGTTTCTGATCTGGGTCGATACTGTTTATCAATGTCCCTTTATAGGACGCTAGGCTTAAATGGGTTAAATAGGTTAGATCAATCACATGATAGCTCGAAACGCGACAAGTGAAGGCCAGAATTTGATTGTTTGCAGATTACAAAAAAGTTTTGGCGAGCCTTCGCATCCACACAAACTCGCCAGAACATCAGGCTATGTTGTTCACTCACATAAGCGATAGGCCAAGAAGAAACTTCAGCCAAAGAACTAGATAGGTGACCTTGCTAAGGAACCGGGCATGCGCACTAAAATATTGATTTGACAAAAAAGTTCAAATAGCCTTTTACTCGCCACGCGGCTCATATTCGAAATGACCTTCTTATTTGAGAAAAAAAAACAACAACAACAAAAAAAAAAAAAAAAAAAACAAAAAAAAAAAAACAAAAAAAAACAAAAAAACATTAAAGTCCATTTGGCTAAGTACAGTAGTGTCCCAACGGTTCTGTTTGAACTGCAAACCGTTGCAATCCTAACAGAACACGTATCTGTAGAGTAATTAAAGTTAGAGGAATTAAAGTTTAGTCTAAACTGTATAATCTTACATGTCTACCAAACACAAATTTCAAAATGCATGTTAAATACGGAGACCAGAGCCACCTTTGACGTAGCGAAAGTGACGGAAATGCCAATCACAAAATCACTTCATTCTAAACTGATTGGGTATTGTTTGATAATTTTACCCGTCGTAGAATTTATTAGGAAAGATGGTAGTCGGATACTCTCAATTTCATATGTACTAAATATGCTCTCAATGAGATTCTTAACACTATGCTCTGTGAACAAAATTTCCGCTGTATCTTAAAACAATGGATAGAACTTCAGTGATGTTGATGTCGCACCTGCCCTCCCCACCCCCTCATCCTCACCCCGCAGAAGAACAAACAAAAAACAACAACAACAAAAAAAGAAACTAATGCTTATTTCAGGAAGAAGAAATTAATACAGGAATTGCACATATTTGCATATGATGCATGAGAAGTTAAACTCAAAAGGTACCCACTGTCTATACAATTTCATAAAATCTGAGGTAAGAAAATGACAAAGTTAACAAAGTGGAAATAGTGACAAAAATAAATTTAAAAATTATATCCAAACCACATGCACATCTGCAGACCCTGCAAAAACATGTGTAAAGTTTAAAAAAGACCGGAGTAAAACTGTAAGCGAGTTGCCATAACTAGGTACCCACTGTCTATACATCTGAGTTCAAAAATGACAAAGTTCACAAAGTAGAAAAATGTGACAAAAATTAAAGCAAAAATCATATCAAAAGGACATGTACATTTTCAGACTAAAAAGAAAAGATGTGCAAAGTGTCAAAAAAGATTGGTATAAAATTGTATGAGGAGTTGTGCTCACGAGGTACCCACTGTCTATATCTTTAGGGGGAAAACGACTAAGTTCACAATGTGGAAAAAGTGATAAAAATGATCTAACAATTATATCCAAACCACATGTTCATCCTCATACCATGAAGAAAACAAAACAAAGTTTCAAAACGATCGGTATAAAAGTGTAAGAGGAATTGCGCTCACAAGAGGTACCCACTGTCTATTAAGGGTGAAAAATGACTAAGTTCACAATGTGGTAAAAGTGACAAAAATGATCCAATAGTTATATCCAAACCACATGCACATCCTCATACCATGAAAAAACACATGCAAAGCTTCAAAACGATCGGTACAAAACTGTATGAGGAGTTGCGCTCACAAAGCACCCAGGGTATATGTTGACGGATGGACTAACGGACGAACGTGCGGAAACTTGTACGCCTAAGTCGCCCATGCTAAAGCAGGTGCGACCAAAATACAATGCTAAATATTTAATCACCACTGAACATCCTTTGACCTACCTCACGTTGTAAACTGATCACATAATTAGACAATATGTACGACTTTCAGATACCATTCTGAGTAGCATTTTATATTAAACTTTGATTTATTATGTCGCATTTGGAAATAGGATTTTCAGACACATATTATAAGGCTTAAACTAGCTCATGTATCAAATTTTAATTTACTACTATTCAAACCTTTAAACGTCCCATTTCATGTTTCGCTTAATCCTTGTCATCAGAGTAATTTTCTGTTTAATTCTCAAGTCCCAGCTCTATTCCTGCAAACAGCTGAAATGCTTTTTCTTGGTAAGTCGCCCTATGTCACACTAACAAACAGAAATCATCAGTCGGCATGCATTATTTATATAGCGAAATATCGCTGTCATTTAAAGTGTTAGATAGCGATTTGTATCTAAGTATCAGACATTATATTGTTTTCCTGGAAATAATAACAATGGTTTATCTCTAACATTATTTGTGTCAAGATTGTGTGCGTTAGTCGTATTAAAGTCTCTACGTTAAAGTAAATACCCCAAATATTCGGAAAAACACGCCTGGAGCAAACAGTGTAGATCTAGTTCAGACGTCGCAGAACGGTGTCTAAACTGTAGCTTGTCACTTATCCAGCGCTTTTAAAATACAACAACAGGCAGTAAAATAGACTTGTTCACATATAAGAACAAGTATGACAAGGAGTTAATGAGGGCGTATACTTGAGGTACATACGTTAAAAGCCAATACTTGAAATGTCAACTTCCACATTTTATAACCCGTAAATCCTGGTAAACAAGGGAAGCAGCACGTTCAATGATACTTTAAGGGGAATGAAGACACTTTCAGGGGAGGCAATTGTATAAAAGTTGTTTTGCCTCCCTTCTGAAAAGGCATCTACTCTATAAAGGAAGATATTGCACCCACTGGGAACAAAGTTTTCTTATAAAGTAGATATACAGGAAAGCAATCAGAAAGTCATATAATTTATCTTCCCTGTATAATATGGCAGAAAATTTACCAGTTGTATTTTGTTGCCTTAATTGGTGTTTCTAGTGGCGTCTTTCATTGCGGACATTTAGTGGAGCAGACTGCATGGCTGCACACGCACACCTGGACCATCGCTGTTTGTGTATGGCATCATGACTCTTTTCCCACGTTTAGCATCACGTGTAAACTGGTTTCTGGGCCTCATTGTCGATGGCGGCTGAAGTCTGAATTTTCTTTAGAAAATTTGTGCTTGACCTTACTTTGCTGTGAGTGGGGCAACCGTGGTTCTACTGCGGATTTTTAGAATAGTCGAGTCATCATATTTGTTTCATCTGTGTTTCAAGAACGTAAATAATACTTTTTCCTTTGATGGTCTACTTTGAGATCTGCAATCCTTAAAAGAACCGAACAATTATTAGCTGGACTTTCATGATTCAGGGCGATGTCTAGGTGCCCGAAGGTCATGGTGTAGCTGTTCCCTCCCGCTCCCAGTAGTTTATACTAGTGTCCATTCAAAAGCAGAAATTCTTCAATGGAGACATTTTATTGTACGGAGCAATAGGTATTCAGCCTGTTGCCTTATAGCGTTAGTTTCATTTCCAGTAAGGATAGTGTGATAAAATTAAGACCTGAAAGTCCGCTTTTAATGTGTAAACTCGCTAAACAATGAGTCTCCAGATACCATGCAAGATACTCCATCGCCCACTTTTAAAGTGTTAACTCACTAAACTATGAGTCTCCAGATACCACGCAAGATATTCCATCCAGTCATATTATTCTGACACCCTGCAAATACATTGAAAGTACCCTCTTATATATAATAATTTTACCGTCGTACTGGAATGAGTGAAATAACGTTGATAGGACGTCCAACACGAAATCATCGGTAAACAACTCCCATATAACCAACTCCCATATAGTCAATTATTTATTGATGAAACCGTCTTTTCCTAAACTGCCTATTCAATTTCTGTAATAGTTCAATTGTGCTTCAGCAAGAAGGTTAACGACACACACTCCATCATTTCGCTTTTTATTAATATACAACAGAGACGTGACATGAGAAATGGTACGCAACGCATATAGTGTGGTATATTCGACTAAAGAAAGATGAGGTTCAGTTCAGCCTGAGTATGATTAATCTTAAGTGAACAAAGACATTACGAAAACAAACCTATTCAAATATATTGAAAATTTCACCAGTAAAAACTGAAAATTTTCAGATAAACAAAAAAGATAACTAGTATTTTTCATATTTCTGCTCAAAAACATAGATTGTGGATACTCATTAGAACCGCCTAGCCGTTCTGCTCAAAGACATAGTGTACTCGTTAGAACTGCCTCGACAAGGCTGCTCTGAGTACCGACAATCTATGTTTTTGAGCACGCCGAGGCGGTTCTAACGAGTACCCACAATCTATGTTTTTTAGCAGAAATAAGTAAAATAATGTATACCCCTGTAAACCCCAGTTTTACTATACAAAAGTGGGGATTAAGGGGGGGTCAATATTATATAGGCATGTTTTCGTGATGAGACCCTGGTCAGACTGCGCATGCCAGGGTGTTCCTTGCTTGCTTCAAATTAATTGATTACTTCTGTAGCTGCCAGTACAGAACGAACCTTCCTATCAGCCTATACAGATGCGCAGTCTTATACACGCTTTCACACTTCTGATATGTCCTACACAGGTTTTACGTTATATGGTTCAGTTTAATATGCTGAAAGTTGTGAGAAATCGCCGCTTATTCCATATGCAGACAACGACGCCATAAATTAGCCTGTGCACTCGCGTCGTCTGGTCAGGGTCTTTCCTGTTCGTGTGCTATATTCACCAGTACCCACAGACACTGCAAGGGGCGGTACGGGATGGAGGATTGTAAAGGTCCTGATTAGATGGCTCCAATGCCCAAATATGCAACAAGGGCCTTTTTGTCCTCATATCTGATATAATATGGGCTGCTTCACGCGAAAAAGTGCTTTCCAGCATGCGCAAAATGTGCGGATTTACATCAGTCTACACATGCGCAAAGTCTCATCCTGGCAATTGCTCTCCGTTGAAACGGTTTATAGTATCCAATGATTCCATTTGCGGGCAGCAAAGGCCCTGATCAGCCTGCGCGGATGCGCAGGCTGATCTAGGCCTTCGCTGTACGCATAAGCCCGAAGACGCGGCCTGCATTATATAGAAAGCTACGACACTAAAATATCCTCATCTCATTGTAAGTGTTAAAAGAATTTTCAGATTCTGGTCGCGAACACTGTAGTGGTGTCACAGATCGATACACTTGCCAACGGGGACCCGCACATAATAGTACAGTACAGATTAGGCCTACAGCTGATATAACGTATCTACCAATTTTTTTGACAGATAGGAAAAGCTATTGGTTTGATGTGCAAACTTCATAGCAGGTTTTGCTGTTATTAGAGCCGTGTTTGCCCTTGGTTTTGGGTCGATCAGACCTGAGATAACGTTATTGATCCGGTTCACATGCCTTAGAGTGGTGTCTGCACTGTTTTCCAAGCTTTAAGTGCATATTGGATGCATTGTCGAGGGGGCTACTGGGCTTGACCGGGTTTTGGAATAGGAGTGATAGGGAATGGCAAGGTCTTAGGGTCATTAAGCACACTATTATATTTATTCCAAATAATTATTTTTTAGTTATTTTATAGTTCATCATTAGTTTTGTTAAATTTGGATGGACCATTTTGCTGTCTGTTGGTGTGCCTGTTTGGGGCGGAGGTGAGGGATGGGTGTGGAGGTGAGTGGGAGGGGGGGGGGGGATGGCAAGGGTTGATGAGTTGACATAGCGGTATGCAGTGTATGCACTTTTTGCTCCGGTCATGTCTTTTCAGATAATTTCGGGTTGCTTCTCTGATGTTGTGCCGTATGGCGGCCGCAAAAAGTCTCCCCGTACATGATCATAGTGCAGGTTATATTTTATTTCCTTTGGGATCATTGAGCCAATCCTGGTTATTTTGAAAATCGAATACCGCTTAAGCCGGCGCTATGGGGCGTATGCAGCCTCGCAAACTATAGTGTTGCATATGAAGAGACTCAATCTAACCGAGTCTCCGATTTTCGTGATTTTGTGTGTTCTTTGTTTCCAAAAACAAAGGCAATTCATTTTACTTCTATTCGACAATACTTGGTGTAACTTCTTTATTATCATAGCTTGTATGACTAGTATTTTGATTATTTTTATGTGTATGTATGTAGGAGAAGCCAAGGATAACACTTATTCTTCATCACGAAAACATGCCTATATAATTTTGACCCCCTTAAACCCCACTTTTATATAGTAAAACTGGGGTTTACAGGGGTATATATTATTTTTTCTTATTTCTGCTCAAAAACATAGATTGTGGGTACTCGTTAGAACCGCCTCGTCGAGGCGGTTCTAACGAGTACCCACAATCTATGTTTTGAGCAGAAATAGGAAAAATATCAGAGTTTTTCATCTGAAAATTTTCAGTTTTTGGAGATGAAATTTTCAATATATTTGAATAGGCGTGATTTCGTAATGTTAACACTGAAACACTTCTTACTTTTCGAGACAATAGGCTTTAACATTTAATGCAGATTGTCTCATTTGGAGACAATTTGCATGAAATGTCAAAGCCTATTTTCTGGGAAAAATAAGAAAAATATGATCAATTTGTCATTTGCTGAATATGCTCATGAAGTAGAAAAGGTTAAACCGAGCATAGTGACGTAATGATGTGTGGAGTAATTTTGTAGTGTATGTGTCGTCAGTTTGAGCATATTGATGGGTCCATGGTGGAGAAAGCGTGACAAATGTAGCTTTCAAAGTTAAATTGATTTGTTTTTATAATAAAGAAGGCGACAAATGCCGAAATGCTTAACTCTTTCGGTGCCAAATTTCAGATGACATTTGTCGTCTTTTTTTTTTTTTTTTTTTTTATTTTAACAAACTATCGTTTGGAAAGACGTTTATATGTAAAGTTGAAAGACTAAATGTCGAACAGCGTAGATCCAAATGAGACGGCTCTATGCTGTTTGCAAAAGTCTATTATTATCGCCTGTGGCAGTGAAAGAATTAAACTAAAATTGTTGTTTTTTCACTATACAAGTATACTATATCCATCCTGGATAATTTTAAGCGTGTATACAAACTGCTTTCCGTAATGGTTGTCAAATTATCCCCAGGTCTTAATCCTTGTCATGCTGAATAAATTAAGTTGCCACACTCTTTTCTAATTTTCAGCTTATAATATTACTTGATCCAGATTATTGATATAGATTCACATACTGAATGACAAACAGTGTAGTTTCAGATCAGTTGGCTTCTTCAGAAGCCAACTGATCTGGATCTACACTGTTTGCTAAGACAAGGCAGGTCGTGTTTAGCAAGAGAAGGGTTATAAGCTATATGTATTTTCTTGTAATGACGAAGTCTTTTTTATGTAAACTATTTGCTAACATATAAGTGAAGATATCCCGGAAATGCCACAATCACAAAGCATAACCTTCTCGGGGCATCAAAGAAAGGAGGGATGAGGAACAAATGATAACAAAACAAACACTCAATATGAAACAACCGACGCACAAACAAAAAAGAACTGCAACAGAGGAACCACATCGGAATGCTCAGAAGATAACTATTGGGAGTTGTGGCGGGAGCGAGGGGGTTAAAAGTTTATTTCGATTATTACAGTCACTGATCAGTTGCTCTAGCAAAATGAATTGAGAAATATATACACCATAGGATGTAGCACGAGGGAAGCCGCAATCCAAAAATGGAAAATTTACAATATCAGAATAAAAGTCGTCCCGTTTGGCACAACTTTTAGAAGAGATTGTGTCGTTGAAAATTTAAATCCAGAATGGGGTTTCGTTGTCAGAAGTATTAGTTTTATCTAACTGCAGTTTTTTTGTTGTTGTTTTTTTTGTTGTTGTTGTTCAATTGTGTCAGCCAGTCTTTCAAATTATTTATCGTCAATATTTAGTACATTATTCAAATATAAAGACCGAGCGTCAGTAGGTTGTCTCAGGAAAGTAAACAATCTGTTTTAAACCTGATGTACGATGGGCTGAGGATAAGAGGGACAGATTGGTGCTTGGTGGCAAATTACAGAACTCAGCCATCCGGGATTAGTCAAAACAATGCAATAATGCTACATACCTACATGGTATCACAGGTGGCATAATATGATTTAGTGTGGCTATATGAAGGACAAATGTATCCATCACAACGCCTCTAACGCATAATGACTCTCTTTAATTACGAGATACACTCGGTAGATTTTGGCCATTTTTACAAGGGAGATAACTTTTGTGGCTTCCTGTGGTCAGAATCACCATGGTCCCGTCTGTGATTTTCTTGTGATCTGGCTTCAGATCGCCATTGAGCCATTTGCTGTGTTTCATCACAGTGTTTTGATTGCATGTCCCTCACTATGATGTTTCACAGATGAGGTAGAGGACCTCTATGGGGACCGAACATATTTGTAATTTGGTGCTGCATCAGAATTCAGGGTTTCGCGCAAATAAAACTGGTTTAAGCCCCACATTAGTTTTCCTACTGCTCGTTCCAAGACGGCTCTTCTGTAGCAGTTCTACTTTATTTGTGTACCTATGTTTTCATATATGGCATTTGTGTGTTCCTTGTTGGTTCCTTGGCTCTCCTTCTTTTGATGCTTTTGGTGGAGGTGTGTGTGTTTGGGGGTGGGGTGTTGTGCTTCGTGATTGTAAAATTTCCTGGGTATCTTCACTTATATTTATATTTTTCCTGTTTGCTTTCTTGTATATCAATTCCGTTCTGAAAATGAGTCTTATCTGAAAAAGAAAGAAAGAAAGAAAGAAACAAGTCACTCCCTTTGGGATCAAATTCTTTTTTGTTAGAGTAGACCTCTCTCAGAAGAAGACAAAGTCAATTTTACCTTAGTTGCCTTTTCTGAATGTGTATAAGTTCACCATAATCTTTCGAATACCAGAATAGACAAGATATGTTATGTGATCTCGTTTCGCCTTGCATATCTGATTTAAAGGCACTTCGATTTATGATCATTCAATGTCTATATTTAACAAAATCTTTCTTTCCTATATTATACTCCTGGGAAACACAGAGCGTGGTATTTTGGGATATATCAAGCAAACAGTGCCCTATGGAATATGCGATAAGTGAAACCCTAGATCAATCTGTGCATCCAGCCTGGGTTGTTCATTTTGCAGTCATTGACTAATATAGGTTCAACTGATAAATTAGTCATGGTTTTGATCAGACTGCGCGGAGCTTTTCTAATCAGTCCATTGTGTGCCATACGAGCCTGTCATAAAGGCGAAACTTGTGGCGAGATAACCAAAGTGTAATTCTACCATGTGCAAGCACTGTGCACTCAAGGGGTGTGTGGGGGGGAGGGGGTGGGGGGTGGTGGTCTTACTTTGTTTGTTTGATTGTTTTATTCGGGCTTTATGTCGCTTTCAACAGTCTTTCAGTCATATTGCGAGGGTGTCTAGATGTGGCAGGGAGCTCAATGCACACTTTTAGAGTGCTGCCTCATTGAAATATCACGGCCCAGATACTTGACATGATATTCCACCCAGTCACATTATACTAACACTGAGTTGACCAGTTCCGATTCCTAGCTCTACTTTCTTAATGCTGAGCGCCAAGGTATATCGGAACTAGAATTTTACAGTGACTTAGTTTACAGAATTAGAAAAATTGTCGGGAACTCTAACTCTTTTTAACAATTCAGAAGAATGTGCACAGTACTGGTTAACCGCTTAGAGGACTAAGGCTGCCCAGTAAACGTGTGGTTAGGTAAACTGACCGCGCTCGATATGACCACATTGGGTTGACTGGGCCGTAAAACCTCAACACAAACAAACAATTCAGAAAGCTAACTAACCGCTATAAAAGAAAAAGATATAGCCTAGATATTATGCGGCAGACTGCATGCCTAGTTATCAACCCAATCTCTGTTAGGGCTATGTTTTTCTCTTTAATTACACGACGGCGGTTTGGGCTTCAGATTCAATGACGGCCTCTTCGTGAAGCAATAACAAGTCTTTATTTATCATAATAATTTATTTGATTTTTATGTTTTCGCTATAATGCATCGACTGAGGTGGGAACCATTATGCGAATCGAAGTTTTATGTATTTCTGTAGAAAGAGTAGCATCGGACCCAGGGTGAAGTTAGTTGACGGTAATTATACTTTAACCCCCCCCACCCCCACACACACACACACCCCGCCCCACCCCATGATCCCCGGTAGTTTATACTACTGAACGTTCTAAGACGGTGGTACCGGTGTTGGTGTTCCCAATTAAGGGAAGGTTTCGTGACAATTAAATTGTCATTATAACGAATTTTGCCGTTGTATCGAGTGTCGGTATAAAGAGGGCTGTCTGTACTATTATATTATATGCATTTTGTGCAATGAGGAGGCCTTTCAAAAGCGTACAAATAATACGATTTGGTCCCTTGCTGCTCGTTGCGCCTGCTTCTGTAGTTATGTTTAATAAGAAGATAAGTGTCAAACATCCATTAGCGAAATCCTTTCCGAGAATTTAAAACTTATTTGTAGCAATATACATCACATTGAATCTCAAGCTTGCACAGAAAATGGAATTGTAACAAAACTTATCAGTCTAAAATCTCTGGGCCCCAGATGTTTCGTTATGACTCGTGTTTTTAAACAAAAATAGTGATTTATTATTTATTCCTTATTCCAAATTAAATATGTGCTGGCATCTTAGAAGAATTACATCGCTAAGCAGATTCTAATATTGTCTCGGAATACATCATTTTATGGTGAAATTAAAAACAAAAGCTCCGAGTACTGTGCTCGTCTGGACTTTAACATCTCTGGAGTATTGATAATGCTGGTTGTAGGAGACAATTTTAGATGATGTACAGACGTAGTGTAATGCCGCTATATACTATTATAGAAAAAGTTCTAATTGTGTTTGTTTCGTACGGATATATATATACATCGACTTAACCGTTTTGTTACAGTATCTAAAATTATAAATGAATTTAAAGAACTGAATAAAGAATTAGCTGGTACACTTCTAAATCAAAGATTTCGGTGTATTATATCATGAATTGATTCTAAGGAAAATGGGTTCTTTGTAGGCTAAGAATGCATGAATTGTAAAACAATAAACTCCATTTTTATATATTTCGTGAACAATAATGCAAGAATCTTCACACCTCCTACCAAATATTTCGAAGCGGCATATTCTACTTTTGAAATTTTCAAATGGTATATTCTAGATTCAGATTTATTTAAAATGTGCCTATAGTTATAAATGTGATCGTCAGCAATCTCGAATTAAGAAATAGATTAGCACACTCAGAGATTTGTTTAGTAATAAATCATAGTGTGGAGTCAGTTGTAAAGTTGATTAAATTACGAGCGCGTGACTGGGTTAACAACTAAGCATGCATAACGAACGTATGACATGTGATACTCTAAGATCGCCTTTAAACTGACTGAATTGAAAGAACATGACTAATGCTAACAAGAACCCAGCTAGCATTCTTTATAAATCTATAGCGGGCCGTCATCGGCCCGTCAGCTACCCTGACGGGCCGATAACGGCCCGCTATAGATTCATAAAGAATGCTCACTGGGAAAGGCGCAAATAGCTATGCTTCATTAGATCGTTCAATGTTTACTGTCTGCGCTCTCATACATTCCTTGATAGTTGGTAAATAAACGAACCAAGCCAATATCCAGATGAAAATCACGATCCAAATTAAGGCGACGTAAGGTAATATTAAAAATGTTTCATGGAAAACTCGTTTATCGTATTTTTTCATATATTCATTGATAGGCATAAAGAATACACCCAGATCAAACTTCTCCTGGGTCTACACTATTTGCCTTTATATAGATTGCAATTTGCAGCTGCCCGGTATGGGTTATCAAATACTAGAATACGTAGGGTCCTAGCGTTTGTGTCGGTAGACAGGTTTTCGCATGAAGACGTTATTACTGGTCCTTATCCCATATCATATTTACCCTATATATATTCGGACTTCCTATCTCCGTACCATACTTGCATAAAATTTGAACAAAGTAAACAAGTGAACTCAGGATACAATCAGATCCACATCAAGCCCCCAACACCAAAGTGAATGAAAGACAAATACAACTAAGCAGCCACAAAATTAACAGATGACAAGCGGGATTGGCAACTCTTTTCCAAAAAAGGTGGCAACTTAGTAACCTTAACTTAACTGAATATACCTTAAACATAATTTATTGTTAAAAGAAAAACATTAGAAAATGAAACACTACATAACAATTAACAAAAAAATACCTCAATGATAGTACCGCTTTGGAACGGACAGTGATGAATTACTCGGGGCTTAAGCTAGCTTTACGGGATCCCAACCCTCGCCTTTAGATTCCATAGTGGTAAAAACTTATATATTTGTTCGGTCCGTGAACTAGAAGTTGTACTTACTTCCTGTTGTGTCCGAACTGAGAGAAAATCAGTGTAAACTCTGATCAGACGCCGCGTTTCGCGGCGTCTGATCAGAGCCTACACTGATAACCACTGGGTCTGCACCGTTTGGTCATGCCTATGTCCAAATATTTAGATACTTGAATATGGTTGGTACATGGCCAAATAAGGCTCTGTCCAGCTGCTGGCATGATCACTGGATACTGTAGAATATTTTTACAAAGTAAATAGAGAATACCCTGTTTTCACTGCTGAACTTGAGTTTTATTGTTCGATTGTGACATAAGGGTGCATTTTTATGTAGTGTCTTATTATATAGATTACCGGAGGATTTTCAAACGGTGCGCTGTTTCCGCTACAGACGGTAAAAGTATGATAGCTCATATAATTGTATGTGACATAGACGATGGTTTTATTACAAGTAATGCATCAGAAATTAACCCTGACGTTGCAGGAGTAGTTTCCGATATAAAAAACTGAAACTGACATCTGTTAATGAAGCGAAAAAGGTTTTATAAAACGGTTTTGCTCTAACTCTGTGTAGCTTTGTGTTTAATTCTACGGGGCGATTTATAGTCTTGCCTTGAGTTTTGTCCTTTTGTTTTTTACATTATTTTTAGCATTGCGATATAACTTCGCTTGGGGAAGAGAGAGCTCGTCTGTGTGCTTTTCGTGCGTTTGTCTGTTTTGCGCGTGTTGACTTGTGTCCATTTTCTCTTCCTCTTTGTGTCAGGGATTGGCTGCGTCTTGTGATTGCAACACTCCCTGGACTTTTCTTTTTTTTCTTGTTTTATAGCCGATAAAAGGAGGTAGGGCGCGCCTTGGCGCTCGAAGGTCTTCGTAAACATTTTAGCCTATTGTAAAACATGCAATATTGTTTTGCAGACATTGAATATTAAATATAGCTGATCTCAAAATAAGCATCAGTCCCTTGATATATATCCACCATAATTCCGCCACATTCCAGTCTACTAATATGACTAGTACCACAATCATCTCGTGCCATGATGATGAATAACCCGGATAACAGCACTGATACGCCAAAAAAGATATGTCGACAAAAACTAATACCCGGTATCATTTTTCGTACATAACAGATAAAACATGAGAGACCCGGTATCATTTTTCGTACATTATATACGAAAAATGAATCCTAGTATCATTTTTCGTACATCACGTATGAAATTTGACACCGGGCTTTCAGAGCTGCAAGTTTCGGATACCATTAGCCACGAAATATGACAGCAATAGGTAAAACGTCTGCGTACATGGAAACCTCTTCTTTCTTTTGCTCCTAATATGAGCCTACCGACTGTCTCGTTGACGGCTAATCATTAATTAGCATCTACCCTTAGGTGCATGTAACCTTCTCAAATATGAGCAGTTCCTGCAAAAAAAACTGGACGTCCCGCTCCTTGATATAGACAGTAACCAGGGCCTAGGATTATAATACCATCTTAAAGTTAACAGCCTCCTTAACTTGATAATTTTCCAAACTCTGACCAAAAGTGGATTTCACCTTCTCCTTGAATAGGCTATGAGGCAATGTAGTCAACATGCACCACCCCAGGGAATATCGTAAACACGTATGCGTAGATGCACAGGCTAATCAGAATCTATTCTGTTAACACCCTGTCTCAATAACATTAACAGTTTGTTCACGTAACGTACATTGGTAGCAATGAATATGAATAGATAACTCCTAAATTTTTAACTAACGTGAACCCTTTGAATCTTGTACACATCCACAAACCTTGCCTGTATCGAGGTAAGGGACATCCACTTTGTCACAAGAACCTCTAACTCAAAATGGCAGGAGACTGCACAAACCTGGAGGTAGATGTTTACTTTTTCAAACTATTACAGCCTTTATACGTCATATTTAAGAAAGAAAACATCGAGAAAGTCGATAGGAATACTCGGAACAAACCATAACAAGCGGTTTCCATATATGCTGACGTTTTCGAACAAGCGGTTCCATATATGCTGACGTTTTAATGATGCTATCATTTTTTCGTTCTTCTGGTATTCGAAAATTGTAACCCTGAAAACCACATCACGAAAACATACCTATATAATTTTGACCCCCTTAACCCCCTACAGGGCTATACATTATTTTTCTTATTTCTGCTTAAAAACATAGATTGTGGTTACTCGTTAGAATCGCCTCGCGGTTCTAACGAGTACCCACAATCTATGTTTTGAGCAGAAATATGAAAAAACATCAGAATGTTTATCTGAAAACTTTCAGTTTTAAGTGGTAAAATTTTAATTATATTTGAATAGGCGTGTTTTCGTAATGCAGGTATTTTTCGTACGTGATGTACCGTCGTATCACAGTACACTGCAGATGAAACTGAGTGATAGGGATATAATAATGTTAAAAACCGTAATTTTTCTTTGTATCTATATTCAATATGTTCTAAAGCGAATGACTGTTGAAGGCAATGGACACACAATCAAAAGAGAAAGCAACTGAAAAGTTTTTTTTTTTATTTAGTCAAGTAATCTACTTATAATCCCCTATCAGCTGACCAAGTTTCGATCTCCTAGCTCAAATGGTTTTCGAGATATTTTGCTGAAACATTTTAAAAAGCCCAAATATTCAAAGGGGCATAACTCCGGAAAATAGTTTTTTTTGTTTGTTTTCTTTTTTTTTTTTAATTTAATTCGGTAATCTACTTATCATCTCGTATCAGCTGACTAAGTATCAAGTCCCTAGCTTAAATACTTATCGATATGTTGCTAAAAATATTTCATTCTTATATTTTTCAAAATGCCAAATTTTTCAAAGGGCCATAACTCCGGAAAAACTAAGTGTTTGTTTCTTCTTCTTATCATGCCCTATCAGCTGACAAAGTTTCAAGCCCCTAGCTCAAATATTTTTTGAGATATCATGCTGACAAGATTTCATTCTTATGTTTTCGAAGGAGCATAACTCAAGAAAAGGACGCAGGTAACGCGGACGAGAAAAATATGGGTCTGTTATTTTTCCATGAGGAATCAATCCCTATAAAAAAATCAAAACCCTAGAATGCACTGATAATAAAAAAAAAGATATCGCATGCATAACATTTTAGTTAAAGGGCATAACTCCAGAAAAAGATCTCTGACAAAAAAACAACAACAATAGGACCATGGTGGTCCTTAATGCTCACCTGTAATGAAAACCAGGTCAAGGTCACTCAATGTCTACAACATTCAATAATCTGGAGGACATAATTCTTAACAAGTCCATAATTCTAATCAAAATTTAATGTATTGAAACCTAAGAACAATATGCGCTGTGTAATCTCATGATCTAATTGTCATCCAAGTTTCAAAGTCATCTAAGGTTCGGGAAGATCTGATCAAAACTGAAGAAGTTGATGACAAGGTTGAAAATAGGCGATTTCAGCAATACAGTGGATGTAACTCTTACACAAATAATTTGATCTTGACAGTTTCCGGATTCATCCAATACTTCATATATGTCCATCATTCTGCAAGTTTCAGCAATCAACGGCATGTAACTCTAAGATTAATGACGTCAACATTATCTGCAAGTTTCAGGAAGATCCATTCAAAACTGATTGAGTTACACTAATGACAAAGTCAAACAGAGGTTTTTCTTCTGTAATCATGGGGACGTAACGTTTTTGAACTCATCCATGCAAGTTTTAGGAATATCTGATCAAAACTGAATGTTATGGTGATGACAAGCATTTTCCCATTGTAAGTGTACGGGACATTGTGGCTGCCATAGCAACCAAGGATTTCACTGGATTTCCATGAAAGCTTGTTATCAATGCCCTACTAGAGGCATGCTCTAGAGGCATGCTATAGATGAGAAATGGTTGAGATTAGCTCGCTCACTATGGAGATATAACTGGTCAAATGTACTGACGGACGACGAACGGACAAACGGACGGACGAAGGATCGACTACCATCCTATGAGCTACCCTGAAGCCTTCGGCCTAGGTGAGCTAAAAAAGAACGTGCGTCAAACAATTTCCATTAGGACTCTATACAGGAAATTTCAAAACCCTCGCGTGCACGCAGACGGACGGATGCATATACGCATACACACACGCACAACCCGAAACTAATATGCCCTGTCAATTTCTTTGAAAATGTGGGTCATAATTTGCAAGGTACACCCTCACAATACTGAAAACAAGGTTTCGATAAACTCTTATATAACATAATGAAGACTATGGCCATGCTAAAATTAGATTATTCTTAAACGCATTTTTTTCTAAATAGTTAAGATTATGTCCAGAAAAAGTCATAATCACAGAACATAGTCTACTACTAAAAAAAATTGCAAACTGTGTCGGGTTGAACGCACATTACAAATTAAAGTAAGGCAGAACGGGAGAGCAACCAGCCAAAATTCCTTAACAAGGCGACTGGAATTCATATGTACACGAAACAATTAAATCAGCACTAAATCAAGGGATCTAAGAATCTCGTAACATGACATAGAAGTTTGTCAGCAAGTCTACTACTTCTTCGCAGCTCACTACATACAATCTGTGTCACTGGTAACACAGATTGTAGATATATATGAGCAGCGACATAAGAAAAGTACCTTCTGACATGTGCGCCCAGCGAAGATGCAACTCAACCTGCGCAGCCATGCAGTTTGATCAGAGTCCTCGTTGTCCACATACAGAAACTTTGCGCCATTGACTTTCCATAATGTGTCCAGTGAGGATTCTAATCAGACTGTGAATGTGCAGGCTGATCTGAATCGTTGCTGGGCGCACATGTCCAAAGAAACGTTTTCTGACGTTCAGTGCTACTTCTGGTCCTTTGGGATCACTTAGCAAGCATGTCGTTTATTCTATTAGGGCGTTAAATTGGAAATAATTCTAATATATCATTTATGCAACATACCTATAGCAAATCACTGACAACATACTTACATTATTAAATTGGATAACTCTTAACTGCACAAAAAGGTCGAACAGGTTTAAAATGACCATTTGGACAACAGTAAAAAGAAATCTATGAAAATCACATTCCGCAATATTTGACTGTGCAGAAAAAAAAATCACGATAAAAGTATCCCCGTCTTTTCTATTCGTCCTTCTTAACACGTTTTATGATTGCACGCAATGAATATTCGTTCAATACAGAAGTAGTTAACTGGTTTGTTCTTGTTAATGCAATACGCTTGAATTAATGCACTGTCATGTCCTTGCCAAAGTGTAAACAATTCAATTTCTGTCACTCTATGGAATACTGATATATATCTTTGCCAATTCTCAGATCTCATCACGCAATTACTCTTTGACTTCAAACCTAGTTGTCCATAATGATCCGACAAGCACTCAATAATTATATTAAGCTGGTTTTAATTGCCGTGTGGCGGCCGTAAAACGTCTCCCCGTACTTCACCAAAGTGCAGATTATATTTTCATTTCCTTGGGGATCATTGAACCCATTCTTGTTATTTGAAAATTGAATAACTCTTAAGCCGGTGCTAGGGGCGTATGAAGCTTCGCGAACTACATTGTTGCAAATGAAGAGACTTAATAAAACCGAACCTCCTTGTTCCAAAAGGCAACCTTTTAGACTTCTATTTTATTTCAAACTTCCAGTAGTATTTGGTGATATAATACGTCATACACCGTGACGTGACAGGGTTAACGACCATACTACACATGACTTGCGTAACATTAAAACGTATTTCAAATTACAAAAATCACGACTGCAATATATATATATATATATATATATATATATATATATATATATATATATATATATATATATATATATATATATATATATATATATATATATATAGCAAAACTGTAAGTAGTGACCAAAACCCAACTGTACTAGCCGTTCTTTTCCATATCTATCTACTATCTACTAGGAGTCCTTACACAGATATTATGTGGACCAATGCCCAAACAGCACGTCTCTACCTTGATTCCTCAATATGCGATTCTCAGCTTAAACAAAATGACCATCATCCACCGTTCTGGTTTGATTTTTACCGAATAGAATCAAATTTAAACCCAAAACCATACATGAGTATCAATAGGCTTATGCAAGAGATTTGAATGACTTCACTAAGCGATTAGCTTGCATTCGCACCAACAACATTCTTAACCCTTCTCTTGCTGAACACGTCATGCCCTGTCTTAGCAAACAGTGTAGATCCAGATCAGTTGGCTCCAACTGATCTGGATCTGCAGTTTGCCATTAAGTATGTGGATTTATAACAACAATCTGGATCAAGTTATATGATTGGCTGAAAATTAGAAGTAGGCGTAGCATCTTAATTATTTCAGCATGACAAGGGTTAATAATTAAACTTGGGTAATAGTTGATGATGTAAATGAGCTGTTCACCAATTAAGATGCAAATGTAACATACCTTGGCAACAGAAAAGAAAATAATGATTAAAATGCAATTTGCAACAATTTACTTTACGAAATTAACCTATGAAAAATATTGATGACATGCGAATGCCATAATGACCCTAAATATTGGAACAGACAGCTGAGCAACCGGTGTAGACTCAGATCAGACATGACAGAACGCGGCAACTGACGAGCGATTATTACTCAGTAGTGTTTTAGACACACAAAAAAGTACTCGAATGAATTTGTTCCAATGTTAAGACTAGACGATGAATTAAAATGCCCCAGTATTTAGGTTAGATACGGCACACGTGGTTACAGACAACAGTGGACTAAGATGATATTATTCTGCAAATTATATTTCACTATTAGCTTAAAAAACTCGCTGTTCATAAACATTACGAGTATCTTGTGTTTTAGTATAATTTGTTTTAAACCACGTCAGTTCGTTCATATTTTATAAGCTAATAACACCTCACAAAACAATCTCTTCTCAAACGAAACATACATGAAACTGCCATAAAGAAACGTAGTCTTCAAACAGTGCAGATTTATTAACCAATAATCATTCAGTTAAAAACCAGTAATAGAGAAGAAGTAAAAGATGTACCGTGTTTAATCTAAATATTGGGACACCTACAATTCTTTTCATATTTAAAATTGTGTGTGTGTGTGTGTGTGTGTGTGTGTGTGTGTGTGTGAATCATTTTCTTTCAAGTTAAGCACTAGGTATAGTGAACCCTCGTTACAACGACAGCATTTGTTCCTAAAGACGTTGCCATTCAAATAAATTGCTGTTGTACAGAATACTTAATGAGCAGATTGATATGTAAGAAAGATCTTGTCTTGTTTTCATTTCCCCATAGAACATATGTTTTGGATATTTATTAGAATCGCATCACTAAGGCATTTCTAACAAATATCCAAAACAGAGATTTTTTAAAGTATTAAATACAATATGCTTTGCATAATTTGTGACTAATTGTTACCTCTTTAGCGAAGGTTTCGTGACAGTTAAATTTTGATTATAACGAGTTGTGTCTTTGTATCGAGTGCCGGTATATATGTATTTGCTCGAACACCGATGGCTCGTTTAGCATGGCTTATTCGAACTAGTCTTTGAATCCCTACGAAATTCTTCTGATAGCTCAAGAAAATAAATATTTAGGAATTTCTTCTTATTTTATTATGAATAAAAAATGTATTTGTTTGTATTCATTAGAATCGCCCTATCGAGGCGATCTAATGAGTTCACACAACATTTTATTATTGTATAGAAGATCGAAAAGATTTCTCTAAAATATCGAAATTTGCTTCCTGACATGGCGCCATGATTAACCCTCAGTGGCTCGAGCCACCCATGTCTCCAACAATTTTCCATGGTCCCAAAGATGTTCTCGCCATTGAAGTTCGACTGTATATGATCTGAATCCACTCTGTTTGCTCAGGCCAGTCTGTCTGAATAGTTATGGCGTGTACTAGAATTATGGTGCAGTTGCTCTTCGTGCTCGCTTTGTGTTTGTTTGTTCTGTTTGCGACGTCGTGAAGTTTTATGTTGTAATTCAATCAATTTACTTTCATTCAGTTGCCTTCTGGGGGTTGTGTACCGTGATTCTGTTTTTCCTTAGGTATATCCGTATTCAGATTATAGCTCATGATTTTTGCAGCCAAAACGAATGAATAAATGAATATTTTTCTTATTTCTCCACGAAAATATATGTTGTGGGTACTAATAAGAAGCGTCTTCGCGAGGCGCTTCTAATGAGTACGCACAATAGAATTTTCGTGGAAAAATAAGGTACAGTCGACTCTCGTTATCTCGAATTCCAAGGGACTCACTGAAACACTTCGAGATATCCATACTTCGACATATCAGAGGAGAGAGTGAGAAAAACAATATATTGAACAACCACATTTAACATATAAATACATGTATGTAATTTGACTCCTGAAGTTTTATATATATATATATATATATATATATATATATATATATATATATATATATATATAATGTGGAAAAGAGGAGAAATTTCTCCTCTTTTCCTCATTATTTTGTTACCTGTTGTCATAGTTTCATGTTAACACAGGGACAAGATTTTCACTTCGAGATAAGCGGTAATTCGAAATAAGCGAGCTCGAGATAACGAGGTTCGACTGTAACTATTTACCTGATGCCCGTTCTGATCTAGAGATTTGCAGTTCAAGCATAATATAGATATAAAAATCGACTTATGACCTCATGGTGTATATCTGCTAGGTCGACCTCGACCTAATTCTGTTAGTAAATGCATGAGAAAAGTTTTGTAAATGTGATGTATTTTTTTTTTTTTATTAATATTACATTTCTTCATATGTTTTATTGCGATATATGTACACGAGACCCTCCAAAACTGGTGTCAACACATACGAAGTTCCATGTTCACGCCTAGCTGTTACAGTTGTATCATGACCTGGCTGCTTCCAGACTTATGTTTTGCCACAGCCAAGACATAAATAGACTTTCTAAACCTCCGGACATAATTTCCGTATTTCCTAAATAGGCATGGTGGACGAAGCGTACTTACAAAGTAATGCTTACTTCTCATGGGCGCCTGATTACACTTTATTTATTTTGGGTCCATGTCCGTCTGTCAGAACCTAATTTTGCCTGTCTGTATATCGACTATGATTTTTTCAAAATACGACTTTCATATATTGGCCACAGATTTAAATTAACCTAACAAGGCCCAGTTGTTCAATGCATCATTAGCTTAACGAGCTCGTTAGTGACCAAAATGTTAACTGTTCTAGTTAGTACAAAATCTAATACAGAGGTATTTTTGCTCAAAAAATATGAAATGTAAAAGCTACTCACATTTTTTCAACAAAAAACATGAGCGTATGTTCCATATTTGATGATCAAAGTTTTAACGATACGTTAACTAGCTTAGTTTTGAACAACTGGGCCCAGATTGTGCCTCTTCTCTGGCTGGTGTGGATCTTTACGTTTTGCGTATGCCCCGACGACACTTTTTCTTATGACATGTCATATTTTATTACATAAGCGTACAGTGAAGACACAGGCAAGTCTGTATTTGTGCCGTCTTCAGAGAGACACTATAACTTCGCCGTCCACAGCTGCTCTGACATCTGCTCAAACTTTTAATTGAAACCTCAAGGGAGAACATTCTGTATATGCACAATTTCCTTCCCACACAACAACTTCTGATTGAAGGCTGGAATTCTATATCAGTATTTAACGGTTATAATGCTGTGTTCAGACAAGACAAGTACCACTCCAGATAATGTTTTTCTGAAAGAAATGAACAATGATAAGCCTGATTTTTGTTGTAGCTGATTTCCTAGAATTTATTGTGTCCAATGAAGACGTTGCACCGAAACTTGTCTTGGCTTCAAACCCAGTTATCTCACTACAATGTTCACTGCGCTGCATTATTTAGACGAGAAAAAATATCATGGGACAGGATGAAACTGTTAACCAGAGGACCAATATTCCTGAAGCTCATCTCAGATTATTTTTTCTTAGCATGTTTATGGTAACAATTTTGAAGACTAAAACATATGGTTATGGTAGCCGGCACAGTTTAAAAGCCTTTGATAACTGTAACCTATAGTAACTTTGTATGGAATTTAGCTTTAATTAATTTAGCGAAACGGACATTTCATATAAAATATGGCTTTGACGAAGCTACATACCAAATATCAAAGGCCTGGGTGCTCTAGTTTCAGACAAGAATATTTTTAAATTTTTGCCAATAGGAATCTATGTAAAAACATTTGACCTTTCTGGAAAAAAAAATAAGAAAACTATCATAAAATGTCATCGGCTGAAATGTTCACCAAGCATGCTAAGTATTAAATGAACAAATTACAGAACTTACCGAATCTCTGCGTAACTTCTTCATAGCTTTCTAATAAAGTATTCCATTAGTTCACATTAAGATTTTTTATAAATTGTATATCGCATTTCATATTGCCGGTCATTTCGAATGGAAATTGTCAAAATTTAACTGTTACTTTTATACAGTTGGTTCACCAATAGTTCATTGCTTCTCACATCTGTATCCGTTTCCAAAGCATCTAGATTTCTTTTTTTATTGTTATTAGTTCTGAAGCAAAATAGGTTTTCATTGGTTGTGGGGCTTGACAGGAGGTAATTTGGGGTTAAATTTAAAGGCCGTATTGCTCCTTATGGCTTCTAACACGACAGCCGAAATGATGAAATTAGCTTAATATCGAAATTCTAATTCAGTTGACTGTATCTGGAGGATAAATATAGGAGACTGACAATCAAATATGAGAACCAATACGCATCACAGACTCTACCGTAATTGGATCAAACAGAAAACACATATATATTAACAAGTCAGGGCTGTAATGTAACAAGAGGACCGAGATTGTCCTATCTCAATGACATGAGCTCCTTGAATTTGGTTTGTGTCTAGGGGCATAAGCAGACAACATCAAGTGCAATAACTGCATACAATGCGAATGTTTGTGTCATTTCAAACATTATTGTAGGTCTCATAAAAAGTGTGAATTTATTTATAATTGGGTTTTACCATAGAAGATCATCTCCGTCATTGGAGCATACTGATCTGCAAGACAAAGTTAAACTCCTTTTGACAGAGGCATAGGGAGTTTGGGAAATTGACACAGATATTTAAAGTGTATATTTCAAGTTTTTTCACATGCATATAACTCAGGAACACAAGCAGTGGCCACTAGGTGATAAGAGTTTGATTATAACTGAAGAGTTCTACTACTAAGAGGCTTATACTCGATGACTACATCTTCTATTAGTGTTTTGGGTCTTGAGAAGAAATGGAAGATTTTGTAATAGCAGTTGATAATTGGGCCGGTCTCCTGGAGTGGCCTAGCCCGAGCAGAAGCCCAAGAAACTAAAGCAAATTCATGTGTTAAATACATGCAGGGAAGTAATTATTTTGATTTATAGTAAGCAAATATGACTTTTCCGTTAAAAGTCGAAGATCAAACTAAGGCCATTGTTTGAACTTGGTATACCTCCCACCCCGATGTTAAAGGCATATGAGGGACAACCTGTATGATCTTTATTTGGCAAATATCTGACAGATACCATACTGTTTGTAAACAAATCTTTTATTAGATTCATTTACGATCATTAGCATTAAAGTATGAGCAAAATGAAAGTTTACTGAGCGCTCTTTTGCGACAAATAGAGACCATCGGGAAATCTATTAAGATTGCTGAGATAACAAGTGAGACAAAAGAGATCACTGAGAGACTGAGAGAATCGCTGAGGGATCGTTGGGAATTCCTTGTGCAACCATAGAGCTTGTTGAGCATTTGTTGGTCGACAGGGAGCCTCTGAGTATATAAATGAAAGGTTTATAGTTCATCAGTCCTTGACCAGCTGTTTAAAAATGAAACCTCGGGAACCTCGGGACAACCTTTACCAGTACGTTGACCTTCAGTTAATCTCTGTCTTGGATTTTTGGTCTTCTTTTGCTGGCGTTTCTTCGGTGGTATTGTGTAGAATGTTGAGATCTATTTGCACTGAACTTCAGAAAGACTACAGACAGAATGATAAATTAGGAGTTTAGCATCGGTATTTATAAAACCCAATATTGCGCTTCTCATTACCGCGGGAACTCTCCCGAATCTCTCAACGGACGCTCAACAGTCTTTCAACAGTAAAATGGTCTCTCAATGGTCCCTCAGCGATCTTCGCCGCGGTCTTTCAGTGGATTCTGTTGATTTATCGAACGCTCAATTGTCCCTACTTCCGAGATGGATAAAGTTGGCGTCCATTCCAAGATCACTGAGAGAGTTTTGGATGATAGATAAGATCGTTGAGCGCTCCTTGGGCGATCCTTAAGAGTTCGTTGAGAGATCGCTTCCCTTGGCGATTGTTGAACGAGTGTTTTGGACCGAGTCATAATTTTGAGAAGACCGTCGCGATCGTGATAACCGGAAGATCACTTTGCGATCAGAGTGACTGCTGGGTGCTAATTGAAAGATCGTTGGAAGACCTAACCATTTTTTTTCTTTCACCGATCTCAACCTCTATGTAAAGGAGGCTTAAGAGTATGCGTAACATGAATTCGTAGAGAAAGTAGAGAAAACTGTAGATAAAGGCCTGGATATACCTCTTATATTCCTGCCATTTCGTAGCAATGTAGACAACTTTTGTGGTTCCTTTTTGCTTGCCTGTACTCTAAGACCCGTCTGAAAATGGGTCTACTCAAAAAGGAAAGAGCTTGCTCCCAAAGGATGAAACGCTTGTGACTTTTACAAGGAAGACAACTTTTGTGACTTCCTGGATGCTTGTTTGTGTTGAGGTTTTACGGCCGAGTCAACCCAATGGGGTCATGTCGAGCGCGGTCAGTTTACCTAACCACACGTTTACTGGGCAGGCTTAGTCCTCTAAGCGGTTAACCAGAATTTTGCACATTCTTTCGCCAGAAACTGACAACTGCCCTTCTTGAATCAGTGGAAGGGAGAGAATGACCATAGAAAAGATTTCATGATCAATCTCCACGAAAGAATGTTGCCGACCTCGGCGGGGATCGAACCCGCGACCTCCTGGTCTCCAGTCGGACGGCGCATCAAACTGAGCCACCGAGGCCGACAATCCTGGATGCTTGTCTGCACACCAAGCGAAACCCAATGTTGATCGAATTGTCTCCCCCTGAAAGTGTATCAATTTTAGTTAAGAGCAATTATTTGTTTCATGCCATTTTGTTTTCACTGAGTGCTTGTTGAGACATCCGTTCTTCATCAAGACATCCGAGCTCACATAATTTGGTTCTTCAGTCTAAGAAACATGCCTGATCGAACGATTTCATGCACTTTGTAAGAACAAAATGTGATTATCGGTTCTGTCTGGCTGATAATTTCACGTGCTGTCGGAAAAACTTGCGATTGTTAGAGCTGATGAGAACAGATATTGAACACATTAGTCGTAAAGCATGTCTGTATATAGTATTTTCTTCCCCATATGCGCTTCTTCAATCCATTCATGCCTGCATAGATACAATAAACTCGTCCTTATTTACTTTTGCCACTCTCTGGTCTAATTCAGAAGACGACACCATCACGAAAATATGTCTATATAAAATTTGACCCCTTAAACCCCACTTTTACATTGTAAAACAGAGGTTTACAGGGGTATACATTATTTTCTTATTTTACTAAAAACAGAGTGCGGGTACTTGTTAGAACCGCCTCGCCGAGGCGGTTCTAACGAGTACCACAATCTATGTTTTGAGCAGAAATATGAAAATGTCAGAGTTTTTTTATCTGAACGTTTACAATTTTTGGAGGTGAAATTTTCTATATATTTGAATAGGCGTGTTTTCGTAATGCATGGACGATATTTTTCTTGTTTTTCTCCAGAACTATATTTTTATTTCTGTTGAAGTTTCTCTTTGTTATTTCGTTGAATCTGTTTCTAATAAGTTACTTTTTGTATCCGATGAAAGACGGGCCGACTTATTCCTTATCGTCCGCGCACGTGATAAAGTTACTTTCTTTACGTTGCTCCAAATATATAATGAACAAATGAATGACCTACAGAATACGTTATAAGGTAACGTGAAGAAGGTATGATTGTTGAAAAGACTTATTAGCATTCACAATAACGATAACCATTCCGTGACTCGTTCAATAAATGTCTTATCCAGTGAAACAAATGATACCACTCTACCAGACAATCTAAATATTATGTGTAATTACGTTCTGCTCTTTGAAAATATACTTTATTACAATGAATGGCACATTATGCTCTGTCGAAGAAATTCTCATCTTACTAGTCTATTTATGTTTCTTGTTTAATAAGCAAGTTTCCATAAAATTCCGGCTTTGGTATTATTCGAGGCTTTCACGTTTGTGTTAACTTTTTTATATTTACGGAAATGGTGGTGATCATTACGAAAACACGCCTATTCAAATATATTGAGAATTTTATCATCAAAAAATGAAAACTTTCAGATGAAAAATTCTAGTAGTTTCCATACTGTTGCTCTAAACATAGATTGTGGGTACTCGTTAGAACCGCCTCGCCGAGGCGGTTCTAACAAGTACCGAAAATCTATGTTTTTGAGCAGAAAAAAGAAAAAAAAAATGTATACCCCTGTTAACCCCTGTTATACTATATATAAAAGTGGGGTTTAAAGGGGTCAAAATTATATAGGCATGTTTTCGTGTTGAGAAGTTTCGCAGCGTCAGAAAACGTACCTCCGGACATGTGCGCCTACCGAAGCCAGATTAGCCTGCGCATTCGCTCAGTCTGATTAGAATCTTCACTGGGCTCAATTCGGCTAGCACAAGGATGCACAGTTCGTTTTCAAGCGGACAACGAAGACTGTAATCCGACTGCGACTGCGCGGATTACAGGCTGATTAAGGTCGTCGTTAGGCGCGTATGTCAGATGGTACATTTGTCACGTTGCGGCTCAGGTAAATACAGAGACCACAGTCACAAACATAGCCCTGATGCTTCATTTACAGATTTTTGAAACTGTTCGAAACCGTTTATCGACGTACATGAAGGAAGGTGAGGGCAAGGGTTGGGATGCCGTAGAGCTAGCTTATGTCCCTCAGTAATTTATTACTAACCGTTTCAAGGCGGTACTTTTAATGTTATTTTTTTTTATTTTTATTTTTTTTATTTTTTTATTTTTTTATTTTTTTTTTTTTTTTTTTTTTTTTTGTTGCTGTTGTTGTTGTTACATGTTCTGTAGTGTTTCACTTACAAACGTTTTTCTTTTAACAATTATGTAAGTTCAGGTGTTCAGTTAAGTTTGGGTAACAGAGTTGCCACTGAGTTCACTTATTTACTTTTTATAGTACATATATTTCGAGGGAACTTCTATCTCATCATACTTCATAATAAATTACACATAAACAAAGATTAATACATCACGTTATTACATCTATGTAAAATCTATATGCATTAACTAATACGTCTGAAAATTATGTCTCTCTTTTGATGACGATATTTCTTTAAGAAAATTAGCTGTCAAATATTTATTTCGAATAAAGTTGTTTATTGCTTTCACTTCCCGATACACGTCTTTTAATCAATATTTTTTTTTCAACGCCGCCGAAGAAGTTAATCATTGACAAAGACATGTGATTTGGATGGTTACATGATATTAATCTGTAGGAATACTAGCTATTGCGCCAAAACCATTTGGAAAATGAGTAAACTGGAATATATATATATATATATATATATATATATATATATATATATATATATATATATATATATATATATATATATATATATATATATATATATCATTTAGACATTTTAAAGGATACACGTCCTTCAATCAACATTTTGTTTTATTTTTCAAACGCCGCCGAAGAATGTAATCATTGAAAAGGACATGTGATTTGGATGGTTACATGATATAAATCTGTAGGAATACTATAGCGCCAAAACAAATAGGAAAACGAATAAACTGGAATATATATATATATATATATATATATATATATATATATAGTAATCGTATGATTGAAATGGAGATGTAGTCAATGCAGGAGCTGAGTTAATTATAGGTTATAGGTTTTGGTTATCAATATAGATATAAGTAAACAAACAAATAAATAAATAACAGGAGGAATAAATTCTTTACAAATAAAAGGTATGAGTCAAATGGTAGTGGAATTTTACCATCCCAGTTTGCTACAGGACCTGGGTCCTCGTATACTATACTGGGTATTGCTTTAATGTATTGGTATAAAAAAGACAGCCCTTGTTTAGCGCATTCGTGTTTCTTCCTTCTTCCCTAGATCCAAATGAATAGTAAGTAAAATTTTGATTCCGCTGCTGGTAGCTCTATCAGGCCGCAGCTTACCTTCTATGAATGAAAGATTTCGGTGGACGAGATAGCAGAACATTTCTTTTTTTTTTCTGTTGGTACGCCCTTGAGATCATTTAATCTATAATAATCGCCTACTAGACGTATCTATCGATTGGCTTTAAATGGGCTCTACTACTCCTGGGAATTTTAATATCTGATCTCTTTCAAGTGTGGGTACCTGTGCCCTTTCTGTTTTTAATAATGTCGTCCGGCTTCCCTTTTTCTCCATAATCAAATTGTGAAAATTTAGTGCTCCCATGTTCCCTATAATTGCGCGTGTTTCATTGTACACTTAAAATAAAGACAGTTGTTGTTTAATTCCACTTGAAATAAATGCTTTTTCCCGAAAATCCCTAGTTGGGTTTTATAATTATTCATGTTCTCACAAATTCTGGCGTGTATAAAGAACAACTGCATGGAAATGTACAATCTTGCAAATATTCCACCCCCAAGTGCTTGTATTCGATCCTCAAGTGATGTCTAACTACAGAAAATTAAGCAGACTATTGACTTCGTGAAAACATCCAATTATAACACTTAACATGCAGGCGTCTGGAGCTGTGGAAACGGTGATTATGGGAAAAACAAGCAGCTTACAATACAAATATATATATATATATATATATATATATATATATATATATATATATATATATATATATATATATATATATATATATATAATATATATATATATATATTATATATATATATATATATATATATATATATATATATATATATATATACTTGTTTATCAATTTCAAGTGAATATATACGCTCCCTAAGACAAAACAAAAAAAAAATAAATAAATAAATAAAATAAAATAAAATAAAATAAAAACTACTTCCTCCGTTCTCAAGGTGGGGCGGGGTGGGCAGGCTACACTTTGGGGGACTGGTTACACAAGGTAGACCACTTTTGTGACTTCCAGTTGGGTTATTATACGCATCAAGCACCTTTTGAAACCGATGGGAGCATATTTCTTTCCTTTTGGAGTACACTCCTTTTTAGAAGGAGACACGACAATTTTGACAGCTATCTCCTGAAGGTGTATTTATTCCCCGCTTATCTGAAAGTAATGCGCCAAATGTTTCCTCTCTTAAAGAGATTTATATAGCAAGAAAACACATTATTGCGGGGTGACTGGCAAACCGCCACCAGATTTAACATACCACTTTTCGACAATCCGTTTTTCTGTTACTATAACAAGTTATTCCCTGCTGACGCTAAACTCTGCATTCAAACATATTAGCCTTATACACTCTGGTGCTTATAAATAGCGAATAAATAAATAAATAAACAAAAAATTAGAAGTTTTGAAGAAATAAGATTTTAATAAGATTTTAATCATATTGAGTATAATATCGGTAGGCAAATATGAATATGCCAATAAAATGTGCCAATCCACACAGTTTGGTAAAAAGTGTAACCCGAGCCTCGGGCCATCTGAACACCGAAAATGGGACTATCGGATACAGAAAAGGACTCTGTAAATGTGATATTACAATTTCACTATATGACTTATGACACTGAAAAGAAGACTTTAACATCCAAAAGGGGATATCCAACACCCAAAACGGTTGTATTAATATGAATTAATAAAAAATACTTAACAAATGCAAAAGTACTTGTATAAATAAAACCTATCCATAATCTTGTCGATTTTTTTGTCATTCTGAACTTAGGGAATCACGTAAGAGTACGTAAAAATCTGATAGAAGTCCTTTTCGTTACTCGCTATCCCCTTTTCTGCCCTATCTATATCAAGTCACCGAATTCGCAAAATGTTAAAAAGAAAGGCCAGTGGCACATGTCTTGTTTTCTGCTTTCCGATTGCATTGTACAGATAATGTATACCGCTTGTGTGTGTACGGTGTGTGTGTGTGTGTGTGTGTGTGTGTGTGTGTGTGTGTGTGTGTGTTTCATTTTATTTTCAGCGGAAACCCCCTATCAGGCCCATAGAATTTCAGGCATCCCCCTTATCAGCACTGTCAGCGCTTTGAATTTCTATTACAGTTTTATACCTTCCTGCAGGAGGCAAACACATTCAGTTTCGCATTCACAAGGAATCTTAACCCTTATCCTGCTGATGCTACGCCAACTTCTATTTTTCAGCCAATCAGATTATTAGATCCAGATTGTTGTTATACATTCACATACTTAATGGCAAAGAGTGCAGATCCAGATCAGCTGGCTTCTTCAGAAGCCAACTGATCTGGATCTACACTGTTTGCAAAGGCATGTGTATATCCGGGTTCAGCAGGACAAAGGTTAATTGTAACAAAGGGTATTCATTTTGAGAAAAAACATATTATTTTCTTAATAACAAATGACGTCGCGTCCCACAGTGTTATAATGATATTGCAACAACAGCAACATGTAACACTAGTAGTAATAACCTTTGACTATTGCTCGCGACGTTACGATAAAGTGTTGTTTCTAATTGCGACACGGTGGGCAGAAAACACACATATAACATGGTTTTGACTGTGTTTCGTGTTTGGGGCTTTTTCTGGGTAGCTTCATTATATTACAGGTCATGTTATATATAGAATCTTATAACCAGTTTATTTAGACACATTCGATAATTTCAGTCTCTGCTTGCCAAGGCTCGCAACAAATACAAATACAATACAAATGAAATAGCTTTAAAAAAAACCCTTTGAAACGAACAACCATAGATGAACCGCTTTGTTGTACTTCAAGCTACGAAAGTCATATCTGCAGTAAGATATTACAGATAATGAAATCTTTGAAAGATCTATTTCTTTGTATTTTAAATCTTGTACTGACTATGAATCTTTCGAATGCACGATTATTCCAATAACAAGGCTGTGTAATCTGGACTATATATTCTTCCGGCCTGACAACAGACACAAGAATACATTAACATCTTCCATGCGAAACGTGTCTTCGTACATATGCGGAGAGCAAAGGCCCAGATCAGCCTTCGCGCAGTCTGAGCAGGGCCTTTGCTGTCCGCTAGTATAATCATTGGCCACGGAATGTATCACTGGAGACCAAATGCCCGGATGAGACTTTGCGCATTCTTGAAATGGATCTGTATGTGCATTTTGCGCATGCTCGAAATGGATCTGTATGTGCTCGAAAACACATTTTCGCTTGACGCGGCCGATATCTCTAACAGATGTTACTGAGGAGTATGTCTCTTTATTGCCTTGGTCACATTTAGAGACTAGTCTCCTTTGTCATACACTGTTGGTGAAATAATACGATTTTACATACCACGATCGTTTAGAATTTTGATTCTATCTATCTATCTATCTATCTATCTATCTATCTATCTGTGTGTGTGTGTGTGTGTGTGTGTGTGTGTGTGTGTGTGTGTGTGTGTGTGTGTGTGTGTGTGTGTGTGTGTGTGTGTGTGTGTGTGTGTGTGTGTGTGTGCAAGTTGGTAAATAGCTACTCGTGTAATAGTATCTTGTCGTTAAACCACCTCTCTCTCTCTCTCTCCTAGAGTATCCACTGATACTACAAGCTAGCAGGAAAAGCCATGATCCCACTCCAAACATGCTACAACCACCATGTTTTATTATTTGATCCTAAATTCTGTTTAATGCTACATGTTTTACAGATTTATTATTTTAAGTCCCATTTAAAGTTGACAACTCCTTCCTATTCAATATTTTTTCTCTATCTGTACTTTCGCGTGTTGAGACGAGGAAAATGATTAAAGCTACAAGTGAAATAAAGCAATCAAAAGCAACTAATTGTACCAGGAAACACACTGCGGCTAAAGTCCAGAGAATCAGGTCACCTAGACATTACAGCATCGCGTGTGATATATTCTACAGACGGTGACTGTAAATACAATTCATTAACTTCGAAAGACATAAAAAAAAAGTCAATAAATGAATACCTGCAATATTGAGTTATGTGAACAAAAGTACCAACCATATCACAAATACGAAGACCGAAAGCAGAAAACGGTCTAGCTCTAACGCTTATCCTAAACTGAACCCTAACACTTACTCAGTGGATTCGGCACCCTCGAAAATCATACCTTAAGTATTTAATAACAGACGGTGTACCAGTCAGCGAATACAGAAACCAGTTTACATAGCCATATAAATCATACTTTAAAGGGACTTGATACACTCGACTGATTTTCTACCATTTTACAAAGGAAATAACTTTTGTAATATCCTATTTGCATAACTACACATCAGTCCCTTTTCAAAGAGGTATACTTTAAAAGGGAAGCAATGCTTTCATATTAGCGTAACTTCTCTACGTAAACAGAGTTACCCCCGCTCTGAAATTTCCCTTCCCCTTAATTGTTCGATAGAACGTGCACCAGTCAGTGTGAACAGACCAGACAACTGAATGAGAGTCCACCCAGTGGGCACATGATGTTTATACGACGCCGACCATTGTTGTACATATATAAAACCGCCATGTGAAAAGGCTTCTCATCTTCACTATCCGTTGCAAATATTGGATATCTACCTATTCATTAACATGCTTAACAAAAAACAAAAACAAAAAAAAAAAAAAAACTTGACGAAACTGTGCATATGCAATGGCTCTGCTGGGTTTGCGTTTTTTTCATATACGTTCCGAAGATCCCTTTTTTCCATAGAATGGTATTTACAAAATAAAATACTTACAGGTTGTTCTCGCCTCATTTTCCGGACAGCATCAATAAGTATCCGAATCATGTGTATCCGAATCTATATTGCATATACGTGTTAAGCTATTCTGCAACTGAACAACGACTGACTCTCTAAATTTACAAGTTCCTGTCATTTTAAGCTTTATTGTAAACATGAAAATCTAATCTGCAGGAATATTCAGATCTAACTGAGGTTCCTACTATCACTGGAAGCATTTTTGCTAAGAAATTATCCTTCTGTGGAACAGCGCGACATCAAAGTAAGGCTCCAATTAAGCAGCGTATTCCGGGGAACAGATTTTCTTATCTTGTCAAATCTGTCTGTTGCGATTCTTGAAGCTGTGTTTTCATGCAGAAATTAGAAAATGTGTATATTTTAACCCTTTCATCCCTGCATTTCTCTAGTGGACACTTCGGTGTTCCAAACAGGGGTCTCACTTAAAAATCAGATCAGAATGGCAAACAGTGTAGATCGTGATGAAACGGCTCGTTTCATCAGAATCTACACTGTTTGCAAAAACACTGTTTTGGTCTGCAGGTTTAAAAGGGTTAAATCTATTCGTCACAAAAACACCAATGCAACTGATATATACATCAATCTTAGTTTATAGGTTAGCGTTAACATTTCCAGCTGATGATATTTATTCTGTGTTTAATGTTTTTCAGTCAGTCACCCCAGTTTATTTACCATAGCAACGGAAATAATACGATTATACAGTAAACTTGGTAGTAGTTATTGGAACCTGAGCGATTTCCAATATACGCTAATGTATCGAAAAGATTTAAAAATGCTTGGCTACGCAAGACTGTTGTTAAACGGTTCTATTTTTTTTTCTTTAAGACATAGACAGGAACTGTTGCTCTGTCACTATCAATAGGAACACAGTAGGTGAGTGTGGAATAATGGATTTCCCAGGAGCTGTTTGTCATGTAGGTTCGTCAGAAATATATTGCATTACTGCGTTTTCGGTCCGACGGGAAGGCTTTGTTTTTATACCCTTGCATAAAGTTTGAGAAGAGGTATATAAGTCGATCAGTCAGTCAGTCGGATGGACTTTTGATCGGTCCGTCTGTCCGAATTTGTGCCGAGAACTAGTAAGATTTTATATGTTTATAAAATGTTCATTAAGCATTATGAGCTCTCTGTCAGAATTTGAGACATGACATCACGAAAACATGCCTATATAATTTTGACCCCCTTAAACCCCACTTTTATATAGTAAAACTGGGGTTTACAGGGGTATACATTATTTTTCTTATTTCTGCTCAAAAATATAGATTGTGGGTACTAGTTAGAACCGGCTCGCCGAGGCGGTTCTAACGAGTACCCACAATCTATGTTTTGAGCAGAAATATGAAAAATAACAGTTTTTTACCTTGGAGGTGAAATTTTCTATATATTTGAATAGGAATGTTTTCGTAATGAGCTACTACAGTTTGTGTTAGATTTGCATTAGACTTTACAGAAATAATCATTATGATTTGTAGCAGAGTGTTGACATAAAAGTTCTTCATATCTGACGGTGGAGCCTAAATCTGTCTGACAAATTTTTGATGCGAACTTCTTCCACAGTTTTTGTTAGATTTTCATCATACTGCTTAGAAATTATGCGGATGATATATATATATAAATTTGTGACAAAATCTTAAAATCAGCAGCATTACCGCCTTTGGCACTTTAGTCTATGTATCCTAGTGTATGACGCAACTACTTTAACAGAGTATGCCAGAATTAGATGATCTATTATATGATTGATCAGTATGATATGAGGCAGTGCGTGACCAGGGTTTAATAGGGTTAGCTGTACATGGGATAGTGTCAACTGACCTGTGTAAAAGCAGCTCTTCGCGGGTCCTAATAAGCCTCAGCTAAGTTTTTGCTCATTTGGTGTGCAACTATGCGACCCAGATATTCTCTCTAACTGATTATGCACCCCAAGGCAGCTCGCGATCGTTTTGGTACCAGCTGAATTTCTTCATTAGTTTCTGGCATACTTTACGCGGCTAAGTCAGGTCATTTGCAAACAGTGAAAGTTCGGTCCATCTGTGTTCTTGCAGGACTTATCCTGGGCAAATCTTAACCCTTTCAGCCCTGTACACCAAAACAGACACCATTGCAAACAGAGTACCCAGTCAGCATTCTACGTAAATCTATATCGGGCCGTCATCGGCCCGTCAGGGTAGCTGACGGGCCGATGACGGCCCGATGTAGATTTACGTAGAATGCTAGCTGGGTAAATCCAGGTGAGACGGCTCATAAAAAGCAGTTCCATCTGGATCTACACTCTTTTTCCATTCCATTTTATACCCCGCCGGACGGGAAAAGAAAACAAAAATGTTTGTGTGTTATTTCATGATTCTTTCGAAGAAATAAGTGTTCCTATTTGTGTTTGTTGGCGCCAAATTAAGAAGAAGTGAAATTTCAAAATTTCAGTTTTTGATATCTGCCAATTGAGGAGTTGCTACATTCAGTCTCCAAAATGTCCCAGAAAGTACTTATTTAGTTTGCTGTGCTGTGCTTGGTATTGGACGTCCGTCTGTCTGCCTACCCGCCTGTCCGTATTTTTATTTCCGGACGATAACTTGAGTAAATGGCAGTTGATTTTCAACAAACTTGGTATGTGCATTGATATTGAAGACATCTGGATACGGATTGCTAATGGTCGAATTTCGTCTGGTTTTGACACAGTTATCTGTCCGCCACACGACAGTAGCAGTGTCTTATCATTTCACGTTTTTATTGATTTTTGACTAACATGCCGATTCGGAAAAATGGATATGTCCATACTCAATCATGGTAGTGTCCACTTCAAAAAGTATTAGGTGAAAGGGGTCAAGCTGATAAAGTTCTTTGCTTTCCGTTCTTTATTATATTATCTAACGTGACAGTACGAATTTTATAGCCAAAATCTAGTTTAACGATCTAAATCTTCAATCAGAACCTGAACCTAAATAGATTATTCAACATGCACGTCAATAAAATAGACACGTAAGGTGTATCCATGTTTTCTTATGTAATAATACAGTTGCAATGTGAGTTAAACATCGCTCTGCCAGATGTAAAAACCCAGATTAGACTGCGCATTTGCGCTTCTGTTTCTTGGTATGTTCAACAATATTAATCGCTGATATTATACGTCCAGATCCAACTAAGCGAATTCACATTTTCGTTGACTACATATGATGCGCAACGTGTGAAAAAAGGCCCTTTTGCCACATGCGAACAGCGAAGCCATGATGAGCGTGCGCATCCTTGCAGTCGGATCGGACACTCTCTGTTCGTCGACATATACTAGAGTATCCATTCATTCTTTAAGAGGACAACGAAGGACCAGATCAGCCTGCGCGTCAGGGCTTTTGTTGAACGAAATTGCATAACGGCCCTTTTCGTGCGCTGAGCATCATATGGAATAAAGGCCCTTTATATATTGTACATGTAAATTGTAATAATGGCTGTTCTCAACAATTCCTGTTTACGTCAGATCCCGTATGGTTCTTTTCTAAGGTAGGGGTTTAAGTATAAAAAGATCATAACTTTACTAAGTTAAGCCAAAGATGAGACATGTGTAAGGGCTTGGGGTCAGGTTCCTCGGTCTCTGCTTACATGCGCTGTGAATATTGCAGGGCGCATTGATTCACTGGTAAAGCCCCGATCGAACCAGACATATGTGCAACTTGTTCTAGGCTTCCTTAGGCTTTCAACAGTCGCACTATTTCGAACTTACAATTTGAGGCACTATGATCAAACAATCGGAACAAACGATCGTGCTTGATACACAGAATTGCTTGCAGTGATCAACTGATCGAAAGCACACGTCGTGTGAGCAAGCATATAATTGTAGAAGTGGTGAATTTCTGGCTCGATCAATAGTTTACTATTGTATCTCCAAATACGGACAGCGTGTGATAATTATATGACAGGTTCACAAGACGTGGTGCAATTAGCGGAACTCTTCTACAACAATTCTTAAAAAATATATGCTTGATAGCAGCTATCACCATGACGTACGGAACCCCGTGTGTTTGAAGAGAGAAGCATATTTATCCTAAATACTAAAGCATCTTAACTTCTTTCCATAGTTGTCCTAACATTTGAACAGATCAATTTGAACACCTCAAGATATGTCTAAAACCATCTAGATCAGTAGAACACAGTGTAATATTCGATCTGGACCTACACTGTTTGCTAAGGTAGCTAAAGTAAATAAGATATACTTGAATACTTCTATAACCATGACGTATGATATCCGCGTGATAGAAAATATTCAGCGGTTTCCAATCAGTGTGCATATGGGGGCTTGTGGGTGGGGGTAGGGGCGTTGAGGTTTGTTTTCTTTCAATGTTCATTCAGTTGTATGAGCCACAACATAATGAAAAATACATAATCGCATATGCGGACAGTGAATCTCAGATCACCCTGTGCTTTCGTGCAGCTCAGTGAGGCTATTCCTTAGCCACGTATACAGTGACTGACTATTGTAGAATATATTTATGACTAAAATAGGCCCTGGTGAAACTGCGCGGTGGAATGAATCAGCTGATTTGAATATTCGCACATACTGTAATTTCCATTTTCTTTCGATCACTTCATATGGCATTTTCTCACATATTAACATATCATTATGGCGTCTTCATACGACAGGTATATCTGGACCAGATGGAAAGTCGCCATCTCCCTGTACTCATTCATGGTGCAAGTTTTATTTTATTTTCCTTTAGATCACTGAACCTTTTCTGTTATCTTGGAAAATCAAGTTCCACTGTGGCCGCTGCCAGGGGTTCTATGCATTTATTCTGGCATATAATGAGTTCTGATGTAACCGGGACTCCTATTTTCTTTATGTATTGTTTGTTAATACAGGCAATCTTTATACTGTTTATTAGAAATCTCTGATAACGAAATAAAAAACTGAGGCATTTAAGGGTCACATTTCAGAGAAGACAATCCTATTACACGGAATAAGATTAAAATTACTTTATGTCAAACCAGTCTGTCAATGGCATCAAATTACTTTGTTACCCCGAAAATGGTCCTAAATATAAATAGAGTGTAAGCAATAGATGGTGCTTATACTGTAAAGTAAAAATAAAGAACGCATTGTTCTGTTTATTTTAGGGAACATGATAATCCTAAATGAGAGCAGCATTCCATAGTGCAGATTATATTTTGTTTCCTTTGGGATCATTGGGTCCATTATGGTACATTTGAAGATGCAGTTCTGCTCATGTATACGCTAGAGGGCGTAAGCAATGTTGCAAACGTCATTACTGCTTATGAAAGTCTCAATAAAACCGAGAACCCCATTTTTTGATCTGTGGTGTGTTCTTTGTTTCCAGAGGCAATCTTTTTGACGTTTATTCCAGACAGATAAGGAGGACACGAAAATCCACGGATCTTTTGCTGAATCAAGAAGCTATCAAATATCGTCAAAGCCAGGATCAGCCCCGGTAGTTTATATTACTCTGTGTAGCTTTATGGTTAATTATATAAGGCGATTTAAATTAAGTCTTACCTTGCGTTTTCCCTTGTTTCTTTTTTTTTTTTTTTTTTTTCAATCCTTTTAGCATTGCAATCACCTCGCTGGGGGGAGAGAGGTCTGTGTGCATTTCGTTCGTTCGTTTGTTTTGCGCATTATGGTTTGTATCTCTTTCCTCTCCCACTTGTTGAAAGGAATTGGCTGCGACTTGTGATTGTGGCACTCCCTGGACTTTTCTTTGTACCTTTTTTGACCAAGGAAAATTAGAAGGTGATATATTGTTTTAACTTTTAGCGTTGTAACATATGGAGAAAGTAATAGGGGTTTGTCGCCATGTGTGATCAAGTGATCATGTTCCGTAATTAGCTTGTCTCGACTCCAGTATAGGACAGCAGTTTATAACCGAGCATGACAATGTGTTGTTTTCACAAATATGGCTATATGAATAAGACGTCGCTTAAACTCATTAGACTAATGACACACCAAGACATAAAGCCTCGCGATAATGGGAATTCGTCCCAGTTAATACTTGTACGACTTCCGGTAACACCGCAATTAAAGCTTCCTTTAGAGGAATAAAATAAAAACAAGCAACATTACTATGGTTTATCATGATTGTATCGAGTTTCGGACTACTTGATAGCGATACAGCGATACTCGTAATTTGTTTTCAAACCGCGGAATGGATACATTTTTTCGGGTGTGTGGTGCGGGGGTGGGAGAGGGAGGAAGAGAATGGGCGGACGGCGACAGTCAAAACTGAATTTTGCATTCCTTCTGAAATGTGTAACTCTAAAAGAAAAAAGATACTTTCCATCGGAGCTAATCATTTCCTTTTGAAGTAGATGCTCTTTCAACAGCAGGATTCTGTTCCAGTTACTAAACAGGATGCATAAAAGTTGTTTCCCTTTTTAACAAGACTTCAAAATCTAATAGAGTGTTATAAAGAGGTATTCACATTCCAAGTACCAATGATAACAAAAAAAAAACACCTTGCAGTTCTATTCATATGCAAGATGTCTTGCTTTTGTCATATGGTTGACATTCAGATTTATGGTGTACTCGTTAAGACGTATGCCTTACTCGGCAGAATAAGTAAATAGATTATAAAAAAGGAATAACCCTTGAGAGCATAGAACACACTCACAAAACTTAGAACAGCTGAAGTGTCAAATTTTCTTGACAAGATTAGCTAATTATGGCCAGTTTGGCATCATCAGTGATTCGCGCATAAATGTTTCGAAACTCCAGGCGTGGGCTCAATAAAGGACCAGATAATAAAAATAGATCGAACATAGGTGAAGTTGATGTCGCACCTGCCCAACCCCATCCCCCCACAACCCCGCCCCTCCCCCCAAAAAAAGTAATGTTTGTTTCAGGTAAAAGAAATTAGTATAGAAACTTGATCGAAAGCACATTTAATTCTCATATGATGCATGAGAAGTTGCGCTCAAAAGGTACCTACAGTCTATACACTTTCATAAAATCCGAGGTAAGAAAATGAAAAAGTTAAAGTGGAAAAAGTGACAAAATTAAAATTTAAAAATTATATCCAAACCACATGCACTTCTGCAGTCCCTGGAGATAACATGTGCAACGTTTCAAATAGACCGGTATAAAATTGTATGAGGAGTTGCTATCACAAGGTACCCACTGTCTATACATCTGAGGTCAGAAAATGACAAAGTTCACAAGGTAAAAACAAGTGACAAAGATTAATGCAAGAATTACATCAAAAGTACATGCACAACTTCAGATTATGGAGAAAAAACATTCGGAAAGTTTCAAAAAGATTGGTATAAAATTGTATGAGGAGTTGTGCTCACGAAGTACCCACTGTCTATATATTGAGGGTGAAAAACTATTAAGTTTACAATGTGGAAAAAAGTGACAAAAATAATCTAACAATTATATCCAAACCACATGCACATCCTCATACCATGAAAAAAAACCATGTGCAGAGTTTCATAACGGCTTGTGTAAAACTGTAAGAGGAGTTGCGCTCACAAGAGGTACCCACTGTCCATATATTGATGATGAAAAATGACTTTCACAATAAGGAAAAAGTGACAAAAATGATCTAACAATTATATCCAAATTACATGCACATCCTCATACCATGATAAAAACACATGCAAAGTTTCAAAATGATCGGTACAAAACTGTAAGAGGCGTTGCGCTCACAAGAGGTACCCACTGTCTATATATTGAGGGTGAAAAATCACTAAATTCAAAATGTAGAAAAAAATGACAAAAATGATCTAACAATTATATCCAAACCACATGCACATCCTCATGCCATGAAGAAAACATATGCAAGCTTTCAAAACAATCGGTACAAAGCTGTAAGAGGAGTTGCGCTCACAAGACACCCAGGGTAACTGTTGACGGATGGACGAACGGACAAACGGACGGAAACTTGCACGCCTAAGTCGCTCTGTTAAAGCAGGTGCGACAAAATCTACTGTAAAGAGGCAGTTTAGACGATGTACAGGAAGAGCCAAAATTACAAAGCATGCCTACCAATAATATCGAATGGAAGAGCAAATAAAACCACACATACACACACACACACACACACACACACACACACACAAATAAAAAATAAAATAAAAAAAAAAACTGTGCAAGTTACAAGCCAAAGAAATACAAAACCACTGGCTCCCTCTTTCCCATCAATGCCATGGCACTAACACCAGCTGTTGTATGTACACTAAGAAGATAAGTATATTTGATGGATTATGTCAGTGCAAACAGAACATTGAGATACTATGACTAAGGCCCGTCTTGGCTATCTCAATATTTACTTTTGCCATTGCGTATACTGACTGAATATTGTGTTTAAGACGGTAATGAAAAGAAAGGCATAAAAGATGTTCAGGAATAACCGCAATCAAAGATATTTGCCTACTAATGGCACCAAGATGGCAAACAAATCATGATCGTTTTTGCACCGAAGGACGTTGATGTTCTTTCAAGTTGTCAGGTGTTAGGTTTTAAGTTTTTAAAGACGATAACTAAATTATGTTTTGTTCGTCTACTTTCGTCAGACCTGTATCTTTTCTAGCAGTGTTCTTATGAAAAGACTTATTATTTCCAACAGTCGGTCAAACAGTCAGTTCCGATTTATACTCTTGTTCATTTCGTAAATGACTGCTGATGGGTCCAATTAACCAGTCTTCCGCAGGTCAAGCAGGACAGAGCTTAACACGATGTATGAACAGGTGACTTGTGTAGCTGTCCGTCTAATAATTCAACAAAATTCATTTTTACACAATTTAACCCATTTATGTCTGGTGGACTTTTCTACTATAATTCTTTGGATCGGTCTATTTCCAATAGCAGAAAAGTTAATAAGTTTTAATTATGACTTTATTGAAATCTCTGAACTTAATGTAAACAGTGTAAACACTGATCAGACGCCGCGTTCTGCGTGGGTCTATACTGTTTTCCAATGTCCCTTTCAGGCATAAATGGGGTAATTTTACGAAGCTTGACGCCCGACTGTTTGTGGTCTGGTCCGTCATGGTCCTGTTTTTAAAATCGAAAACATCCGGAGTGTCAGGTTTTCTTCTCCAGACAAGCTTAATTCAGCCAACTAGGCCTCGTCAGTGAAGCTCATTTTTCTTATGTCCAGGAATGGGCTCAGTGAAAACAAGGGTCAAGAAAATGTAAACTACGTAATAATGAAGTACAGAGAGACGTTTTACGGCCGACAAAATGTATTAACACCAGCTGTTGTGAAAATAATTTAAATCACCCAGTAATTTTTCCACTGTTAAAAGGAAATTCTTATGTGCAGTTCTTCTTTGTTCATGTGTTGGTGGTTACATTCGTGGCGTTTGTTTTGTCATTGTTTGTTGCTCATCACTTCTTCTTTCGATGCCTCGAGCAGGCTTTGTTTGGTGATTCTGTTATTTTTCGGTTAAATTATCTTATATTTTGTAACTTCATCACAGATTGTTTGTAGATGAAATGATGATACAAAAACGAAAGATTTAGAACATTATTCAGAAGCACGTTCAGGGATAATATAGATGAAATATCATTGTGATGTCTACATAAGATATACGAAACAGAATAACAGAGGTATGTAAGTTAATTGACTGTCTGACTGTTGTTTACGTTACAGTTTACAAACTATTAGAAAGGGAAAAGAATTACTCGAAACCAAATTAACATAATAATATTGTTTAATTAACATAATGTTATCGGTTAATGTTTTTAGCACCACGATCCCGTTGGTAACCAATCAGATTCTCGTTCGGTTCCAACTAATGAATTTGAATGGTTAATGAAATGAGCCAGTGCATGACAAAACCGACAAAATGACATGTGCACCCAGCGAAGACTCAGATCAGCCCAGTCTGATCAGAGTCTTCGCTGTCCGCTTGAAGAAAGCTCGGGTTCTTAGCTACCCATTGAGTGCATAGCGAAGACTGATCAGATTGGGCGGATGCCAAGGCTGATCTGAGTCTTCGCTGGGCGCACAAGTCTTAGTGTTGGTTTTGTCGTTCGCTGGCTCAAATGGTATAGATGCCGTTTAGGAAGAGACACGATTACAGAACAGACCCTAACAATGATACGAAGAGGAAGAGCAAACCAACCATGACAGACAGTACGCATGCTACTACATACCAAAGAAAACGCAAAGCCACCCAATGAGATGGTTTTAGTACTAGACAGGATCCCCTAAACACAACAATAAGACAACTAACGGGACAAGAATATATAAAGATTTTTTAATATACAGTACCCTCTCATTGCAGATTTAGGTCTCGTCATCTCAAACATTGGTAACTCAAGCTACTGCTTAATTCAAAGTACTTAAAGAGCAATATTGGTTTAATTTGCTACGTGTTGCTTACATTTCAACGCATTTGATCTAAAACTATTCTGGTTCTTTGGAGTTTGAGATAACCAGAGTCGACTGTCTTCATTGATAATGTTGTATTTTATTGTGACTCAAGTTTATCAGTACATGTATTTTAGAATTAGATTCTCCGACCAGAAATTTCCGAAATATCGATGGGAATACCATTCACGAACTTCTTGACATTTTGTTCAAGCTATCACAATGATTATACCATCAGTTTATCTCATACCCCGCAGTTGCAATTCTTATCGGAACAATCAATGATCTGAATTCAGTATGGGCGCTTTGGTGGTTTCAAAGCAAATCAGATAGAAGATAATGTTAACACGTATAACCAGATTAAAATATGTTCTGATTCCACTACGCCTACCGCGGTTATCTATCAATATTAACATCTATTGGACATCTTACTTGACTTTTAGCAGCTGTTATCTTACATGCAGCAGATTATTCAAAAGAAATAACCAAATTCAAAGAACACATCAGTAGTTTTGGGTTACAGGTTGCTACTTTTGTGACGTTTCTGTAACACCTTTTCAAAACAATAGATGTTTCCGAATAGCTCGCTTTAGATATTTAGTAAATATGCTTTATAAACTATCTCACCATGACAAACCGGGTAGTGACAAAACACAATACCGCAATATCAGATACCAGATATGACATTTTTGGTTTGACCCAGACCGACACCTAATTAACCTGTGTTGTGATGACAGCACTGACCACCACTGAGATGTCATTCGCCAAGCTGCCAAGGAAACAGTCTTTTTGATTAGGAGTCATTTGCCATTAATTATTCATAATTATTAATCTTTTGTTTTTGTAGTTTTAAAGGGAATGTTTTCCACCAAATAGAAATACACCACAACATCTTGATCTTTATAACACTGTTCGTTATAACACAGTTTGTGATAATTTTTATTATAACACCGAATAACTTTTGATAATTGTACTCTTCGTCCTCTGTAAAGGTATTTCTTCAAATGCGCATGCCCAGCCATTTAGTGGGGCTAGATGTCTGATTCTTGGTCTTAACCTTCATCTAGTTCTATTCTACAACCGTGTGAACAGCGAAGGCTCTGGTGTGATTGCGCAGATGCGCAGTTGCGACTGAGCCTTCGCTTTTTGCATATGAGATAAGTATCATTATCTCATGGACTATCTCATGGACTGGATCATTCGTGCTATTACAAAGAGGTTTTGGAGCAGCAGATGAAAATGAGTTGGTGTCAAACTAAACTTTCAACAACTATTATAGTTTTTTATCGTTTTTATTTAAGTTGTCATGATGCCATACAGAAAAAGGTATATTATTCTTGAAGCAGTATAGAATAAACAGGAGATAATGAAAATGTGATGCACTTTTGAATTTTGTCCTCACCTCCTTTACCATAAGAGTTCCCAGAGTACAGATATTATGTAAGTCCATCAACAGGGATGGTAATAATGCTCAATTAAAAATGATTTTCTTCATCGGCGTTGTTATGGTTCTAGACTGGCAGAATCCACATTACGAAAACATGCCTATTCAAATCTATTGACGATTTCACCACAAAAGACTGAAAATTTTCAGATAAAAGTTCTGATATTTTTCATATTTCTGCTCAACACATAGATTGAGGGTACTCGTTAGAACCGCCTCGCCGAGGTGGTTCTAACGAGTCCCCACAATCTATGTTTTTGAGCAGAAATAAGAAAAATAATATATACACTGTAAACCCCAGTTTTACCATATAAAAGCGGGGTTTAAGGGGGTCAAAGTTATATAGGTATGTTTTCGTGATGAGATATTTTCTTAGTCTTCAATGTTGTCATCAAATTATAGGTTAATTTAGGGTCAGTCTGGGTCAAGCCAAAAATGTCATATCTGATATCTATCCGATATTGCGGTATTGTGGTTTATCACTACCCTGACAAATACGTGGTTTTATTTAAAACTCGCCCAAGTAACAAATCGCCAATTTCGAAACAGAATGCAAGACAAAGGTTTACTCAAGGTGTTCTTCGCAGAGTTGTCAAGTGTCCACATCATTCTAAAATCTGTGACGACAAGGCGAGCTTTTGAGCCTGTTTTTTTTAAATGTACTATCTTGCACTACAAATGGTAGAGCATCAGATCAAAATTAATACTCTGTTACGGCACTGCTACCCTGTCATCTGTAGAAAAAAGCACACCAGACAGCGAGCGCATTACGAAAACATGCCTATTCAAATAAACTGAAAATTTTACCATAAAAAAAAGAAAAAAAAATCACATAAAAATACTTATATTTTTCACATTTCTACTCAAAACATAGATTGTGAGTACTCGTTAGAACGGCGAGGCGGTTCTAACGAGTATACCCACAATCTATGGTTTTGAGCAGAAATAAGAAAAATAATATATACCCCTGTAAACCCCAGTTTTGCTATATAAAAGTGGGATTTAAGGGGGTCAAAATTATATAGGCGTATTTTCGTGATGGTTTGATGAAAATACGATGCGGATCAGAATATGATGCGGAAATGCTTCTTTTTTTTGTTTTTTTGTTATTATTATTATTTTGTGTGTGTGTGTGTGTGTGTGTGTGTGTGTGTGTGTGTGTGTGTGTGTGTGTGTGTGTGTGTGTGTGTGTGTGTGTGTGTGTGTGTGTGTGTGTTACACACTCAAACTGTGATATTTACGTTCTTAAGGGGAATTGATACACACTTTCAGGGGACTGTCAAAACTTCTTTGCCATCCTTCTGAACAAGTGATCTCTAAAAGGTTAGAATTTGCACATCCCACCACCCCCTCCACCAAGGTAAGCAACTTCTTTCCGTTTTAAACTGAAGGATATTGACGGAAATATGCCAAATAAATCTAGTCCTATTAAAACATTCACGATTCGTATTTGGACTCCATTACATCGATGGCGTAAGCATGTCATACTATCGTATTCTCGTTTTTTTTTTATCCTCGCGCTTTTCGAAGAAAAAGCGGGGGAAAGCGGGGATGTTGTGATACTAAGCGTCCGTCCGTCCGTCTGTCTGTAATGTCACACCATTGCTCCTAGAACATTTAAGCTAGAATCTCGAAACGTTCACATGCGACAGCTGGCGCGGGGATATGCGATGGCGCGCAGTTGACTTGCTCTATTTTTTATTTATTTATTTATTCATTTTTTTTTTAAATTTTAGCTCACGGAAATGCAATTCGTTCAAGCTTTTACCAGGACTACTGAAAGGGAGAGAAATCTATTTAGGACTCTACATTGAAGTCAGTATGATTTATTGCTTTAAAACATTTTTGGATTTGTAACTTTACAAATAGACAAAACATATCCTCAGTGTTAGAAAACATACCTTTTGCCATGTGCGCCCAACGAAGACTCTAATCTGCCTGCGCTTCCGTGCCGTTGTCCGCATGACGAAACTTAGCACTATGATCCTTCAATATTCAAAATACGTCCAGTGAAGGTTCTGATCAGACTCTGCGAATGCGCAGGCTGATCTGAATCTTCGCTAGGTGCACATGTCCGACGGTACCTTTTCTGACGTGCGGCACATATTGGCTGTCCTACTTTGATATCTCTCTTGTGCGCATTCGAGCTTGCAAAGCAAGAAGGCCTCTTTCCATAATGGAATCCGTTCCTACGACATGATGTATAAATGAATAACTATGGTCTTGAAGCATGGAAAAGAGAGTATGGACAGATATGATGATATAGATTTATGTGGTTTGCATATGGCGCTGTTTAAATAGCATCACTCTTTTAATGCATAGGAAACCAATTGTGTCAGGACTACTTATTGGTGCATAAAAGGGCAGGGAAACTCGGGGTAGTTATTTCATATAAAGGCATTTGATCGGTTGATACTAAAGATGAATTGAAGCGTATTATTTTAATTTGAAGAAAACAAAAATGTGTGTGTGTATTTCCATGATTCTTTCGAAGAAATAAATGTTCCTATTTATGTTTGCTGGAGCCAAATTAAGAAGTAGTGAAATTTCAAAATTTCAGTTTTTTTTTATATCTGCCAATTGAGGAGTTGCTACATTTAGTAGAAAGTGATATTTAGTTTGCTGTGATGTGCCTGGTATTTAAAATAAAACAAAGTTTGGAAGCCCAACCATACCCTAAAAACCATTTTTAACCACCAACATAAGTGATAATTGTATGGAGTTCTATGGGAAAATGTTAAGTTTCCTGTACCCTTCACAACAGTTTTAGCCGTTTTACCTTAATTGATCCACTGGATGTCATCGATTGATTTGTTTCAGACTAAATCTAAAGATGACAAAAACTGTAATATATATTTCTTGACTTTCATCAGAAATGAAAGTTTCACTTTTCATGAAAATTTGTGAAAACAGGGGGCCAAATATGGGCTGAATCATATCATGCCCTTAACCAAAGAGAGAGGTAGAAGAGTTCACTAGGCATAAATGGTTAAACCTTTGATGCGTTGGTACGTCATTGTAGCGTTTTCTTCATTACGAAAACACACCTACTCAAATATATAGAAAGTTTCACCTCCAAAAACTAAAAACAAAAACAGATTAAAAAAACTCTGATATTTTTCACATTTGTGCTCAAAACATATATTGTGGGTACGCGTTAGAACCGCCTCGGCGAGGCTATTCTAACGAGTACCTACATCTATGTTTTTGAGCAAAAATAAGAAAAAATAATGTTTAACCCTGTAAACCCCTGTTTTACTATATAAAAGCGGGGTTTAAGGGGGGTCAAAATTATATAGACCTGTTTTCTTGATGTTGGTGTCTCCATATCTGTTGACTGGCTTCTGGAAGTTGGCAAAAACTTTTATACTTTTTTATCGTTTAACATTGTTGCTTTTACAGATATAATATAAAGAAACTATAATCTAGAAAGACACAGTCTGTGTAACTGCTACATAGAAGGCAACCGCTTCAAAGCGTACATTTCTGTGAAGCTCATTAAAAGAAACCTGCCACAGTGGATAAAGCAATAATGATAGACTTTGTAGTATTTGATGTCTAGGAATTCCAGCTTATACTGTACCATGTAACGAGTTTCGCATACTGGGTCAAAGGCCAAAGAAAAGTATGCAATTATTTAACCTTTACCACTGTCTTGGCTAATTTTGCATAGGAAAAAATAAAATTATTTTTCCCATTTTTCCTCAGAAAACAGGATTTGACATTTTATGCAAATTGTGTCCATTAGAGACAATTTGTATGAAATGTCAAATCCTCTTCTCTCGGAAAAATAAGAAAAAACAATTCAAAATGTCGTCTGTTGAGATTTTTACCCAAAGTGCTGAGAGATAAAGTGTCAGCAACCTCAAAAGCGCTCGATCAATTAATGACTTTGGCTTACTGTCCCATTACCCAAGCATGTTTTCTTTTGAATACCAAAACATATTTTCTGAGAAAGAATATGAAGATTACGAGCAGTAGTTTAAGGGGATTGGATATACAGTCTAACCTCAATGCTTCGAACACTGATGGCTCGTTTACCATTGCTAATTCGAACGCGTTTTTGAGTCCCTTTCCAGAAAAGAGGCAAAAACATTTTGACAAAGTTACCGCCCCTGAGAGTGCACCTATTCTCTTTGAAATGTCTGCTGATATTCAAATTCAAATGCCTAAATGTTAAGTGAACACGTCCATCAAATGTAGCACTGGCAAGCATTTCGGTAAATGTTCTAAAATTTCGTTCACAAAGTTTCTAATAAAACGGCATTTGCAAATAGTGCAGACCCAGATCAGACTTCTCCTTCAGGATCAGTCTGGGGTCTTCACAGACACCCAACAGGAACAGATAAAATACATAAAGAAATTGTCACTTTATTTTGACTAGTAAAGGGGTTGTTGAGTAGTTAAAAATGCAGTTTATGGTCAGTCAGATATATATGACAGTAATTACCAAAACATCCTTAACTCCTTTGGTTGCCATTTTGGAATCACGGTTTCTGGTGTTGAGCTGTAATTCAATTGTATAATTAAAGACGACACTACATTATGGCATAGGATAAATGGATACACATTTAGGGGAGGCAAAAAAAATGATTTTGTCCCCTTCTGAAAAGGAGTGCTAGCTTAAAGTTCAAATAGGAGCAAACTCTTATCTTTTATACTAGACCCCCTTTTTTTTTGGTGTGTAGGAAAGCAACTACAGTGAACCCTCTTTATAACGACGGCATTTGTTCCCAAAGACGTTGCCATTTAAATGAATGCTGTTGTACAGAATACTTAATAAGCAGATTGACATGTAAGAAAGATCTTGTTTTGTTCTTATTACCTAACTGAACATATGTTTTGGATATTTGTTAGAATCGCCTCATTGAGGCGATTCTAACAAATATCAAAACATTTTGTTTCTTTGAAATTTTTAAATACAATATTCTTGCATAATGCATGGCTAATTTACCTCTAAGCTGTTTCGTGACAGTCAAATTGTCATTTTAACGAATTTTGTCGTTATATCTGGAGTCGGTATAAAGAGGGTTGTCTGTAGGAAGTCTCAAACGTCGTCTTCTTTCTGAAAAAATGGCGAAGACCTACCAAGTGTATCAGACCCTAATATACCCATGCAAGATGCTGTAAGAAGCTGTAAATCAACAAGATGAATCAAACAATTCAACATTCAGACACAATATTTTAGCCGTTAACATATGACGTCAATGGGAGATTGCATGACAGCCCTGGAAAATGCATTTCAAATGTCAACTGAAACATACTTGAGAGGTTCGAGAGGTCGCGGATGCAGTCTACTTCCTCCCGTCTACAGTCAGAACATGTGTCTAAAGGACTTATAAAGTTATCAGCTTCCTCTTCTTCAAGTCACGTGATCACAAGTCTATATCAGACGGAACCAACACAATGGTCAAGGCACCAAACAGGATGGAACGAAACTACCATCGCAGCCAGATGCCACAAAGTACTATAACCACCGCCTAAGAACGGTAAACAGTCTAAAAATCCACTGAGGCAAAGGTTAGTCCAGCGTTATTTCGCGCCATAAATGTGCAGACTTTCCCATCACGAAAACACGCCTATATAATTTTGACCCCCTTAAACCCCACTTTTAAATAGTAAAACTGGGGTTTACAGGGGTATACATTATTTTTTCTTATTTCTGCTCAAAAACATAGATTCTCGTCGAGGCGGTTCTAACGAGTACCCACAATCTATGTTTTGAGCAGAAATAAGAAAAATATCAGAATTTTTTATCTGAAAATTTTCATTTTTTGGTGGTACAATTTTCAGTATATATTTTAATAGGCGTGTTTTCGTAATGTTTGTGAACGCAACTTGACTTTTCTTGATTTTAAGCGTATGCATACGTATTAAAATTATTGGTCCAAAATACAATAACAGGGATCAAACTTGATTTAATCGTGTACCAACTAACATTCGCTCGTGATTCGTGACTCGTGATTTCAACACTCTCCTCTGGACCTGAGGAAAACACTTTCCTCTGGATCTAAGGAAAGTTTACAGGCAAAACACAGTCATGATTAAACTTTATGTTCATAGGGGAAGTGAAATCTCTTTATGGCGGACGCTGACATTTTACCGGAAGGATACTATTTCGGGGGAGAATCACAATCAAGACGGCTTAGTCTCTTTTCTGAGATTAGGTATATTCTAAAGGGAGAAAAATTGCTCCGCTGGAAAGCAAATTCTTTCCTTTCAGAAAAGACCTTAATTTCTCAGAAGGGGAGTGGTGTGTAAAAATGCAAATAAAACGTCAAAATAGTTGTCTTCCGATCACCAGTTGAAACAAAAAGGCGGAAAATCTACCAAGTGTATCTAGATTCCAATCTGGAGTACACATTACGAAAACACGCCTATTCAAATATATTGAAAAATTCACCTCCAAAAACTGAAAATTTTCAGATAAAAAAAAATTCTGCTATTTTTCACATTTCTGCTCAAAACATAGATTTTGAGTACCACAATCTATGTTTTTGAACAAAAATAAATAAAATTATGTTTTCCCCTGTAAACCCCAGTTTTACTATTTAAAAGTGCGGTTTAAGGGGGTTAAAATTATATAGGCATGTTTTTGTGATGAAACATATGAATAACGTTTCTGTTAGGCCAACCAAAATAATATTAGGTTAATTAAAAGACAAAAATGCGGTAGAATTTTAGTCATGAGCCGTGCATATACCATAACTGAGCCAGCGCACGATAAATTTACAATAAAAGTTGTGGGACCAGCGAAGACTCCGCTTAGTCTGGTCACAGTCTTTGCTGATCGCATGCGCTTTCTACAGCCTTCAGCTTATCCAAAGAGGGATAAACGAGAACCCTTGCTATACTGGGTGGATGTACAGGCTGATGTATGTCTGTGCTGGTCACACAGGTCTTATTGTATATTTTGTCGTGCGCTGTCTGATATGTCTTTGATTGTTTTAATCAAGACAAGAAAAACGCCTATCGGCTATGGACGGGTTTTTCAAAACAGTTAACCAAAAGGAAAACCTCGGATGACGCCCACCCGCTCGCATGGACATCGCTATTTTGCAAACCCCGTCCAAAGAAGAAAAGACGATGTCCAGGAAGAACTCAATCACAGAACAGAACTTAGCAATAATAGCAACAGGAAGAGCAAACAAACCTACCCAGCTAGTATTCTACATAAATCTATAGCGGGCTGCTACCGGCCCGTCAGCTACCCTGACGGGCCGATAACGGCCCACTATAATTAGCATTCTACATAAATCTACAGCGGGATGGACTCATTGTTTATATAAGTCTAGTAAAGATTTAATAAGTCCGGGCATTTAGGATATATTCGGTAACATGTCGTCACATTCTTTTCATTATCAGTGTAATCAGTGTATTCGCAGCAACCGACACCGAACGGATTCACATTTTCTGTGCCAAAGGCATGTCAGACAATACAGTTATATTGCCATCGCCTGTAAATCTTGTTAGAAAGAATTCGTTTGACATGATTTAATGTCTAGATGAGAAAGCTCATTGTAACTGTCTGATCTGGATCTAGGATAGTTGTAAAAATCTCTTATCATAGCTCTTGATAAGGCGTTTTTTTTTTCAACCAAAAAGTATGTATATTTTTCTTATTTCTCGACGAAAATGTATGCTGTGGGTACTCATTAGAAGCGCCTCGGCGAGGCGCTTCTAATGACCACGCACAACATATATTTTCGTCGAGAAATAAGAAACTTATTTACCTGATACCCACACTTATCAAGACCTATGTCTTATTATCACCGAAAAATATAAACAAAGAACTGCTGGTGTTGTATATTAACCTTCCAATATTACCGTAAATACTGGTAAAAAATATTGTGGAAACCTTATCTACTTACTATTTGTATCCTAAACGTACAGATTATTGTGTCTAAAATATTTCTGGATGAGTAGATAACAGTGTAGAGGCTTCATTGGTGTCTGATCCGAGTCTACATTGTTTACACAAGCCTGTCCGTCCCAATATTTAGGGTTATTACGATATTTCAGTTACATCGAGACAAAATGCCTGTAATACTGAAAGACTATGTTTATTTATAATGAAGGGCCAATTTTGATGCCAAATTCTACCTCCAGCGTTGACTGGGTGGTTCAACTCTAACTCCAACAAACAATCTACCTCCAATGAGGGTCTAACATGACGGAATATTGTATAAATAGAGATTGCATTCGAAATAACATATGAAAACAGGTTTTAATTGTTTTTTTGTTGTTTTTTTTTTCTCTGATACAGAACCCATAAACCCATTTAAGCCTAGCGTCCCCTTAATGGGATATAAGCAAGCAATGTAGACCCAGATCAGACACCGCAGAACGCGGCGTCTGATCTGGGTCTACATTGTTTGCATGAAATACAGGAATTTCTATAAAGTATGGTCACAATAAAAACTAACCAAACGCTCCTTATATTGGAAATGGACCGGTCCGAAGATTAAAGGTTGAAGATTCAACTCGGCATAAAAGGGTTAATCTACAGGTATCTTCCTACATACGGCGCACCTACTAAACCATATATATGGACCGTAACATGACATAAAAACGTGAAACGATAATACCCCGCCATTATCATGTCTTGGGCAGGTAACTTCGTCACAAAATTGACGAAATTTGCCCATCAGCAATCCCAGACCAGATCTCTACAATATCAATGCACATACTAAGTTTCGTGAAAATCCATTGATATTTACTGAAGTTATCGTCCGGAAACGAAAATACGGACGTGTCGCGGGCAGATAACGCTGTCAAAAAGTTCACAAAATTTGCCCATTAGCAATCCCAGACCAGGTCTCTACAATATCAATGCACATTTGATATCTACTGAAGTTCTCGTCCAAAAACGAAAAAACGGACGTCGAGGGCAGGTGACACTGTCAAATTTGACGAATTTTGCCCATTAGCAATCTCCAAACCAGATCTCCACAATATCAACGCACATACCAAGTTTGATGAAAATCAATTTATATTTATTGAAGTTATCGTCCGGAAACGAATACACGGACGGACGGACACATGGATAGCCAACGTGAAACCATAATACGCCGCCTCTATCGTGTGGCGGGGTATATCATGCGTAGCAATCAAATATGCGGATAGCGACCGTTCAGATCAGCAATCTTGCAGTCTTCCAGAATCAGTGTTTAACGTTAATACGCGTATGAAAACTGTATACTTCTTGGAAATACTAAGCATCCGATAAGACAAAACTAACAAATGGAAGAAGTCTGAAAACTATAAATTTCTTAGAATTTGTCGTATAATGTAACCCCTAGACTGGCTCCAGTCGTTTTTGTTTTATATCTATTTCTCTCTTTCTTTACATTATTTTTTTATCATGATCCTCTTTAATCCAACTTCAAGTTACCTATGGCTGAACAAAATTTAGCCAAGGGACTGAAGTAAACAAAAGTTCTACAAGCTATATAAGTGTTGTGTCCCCTCAAAAAAAAAAAAAAAAAAAAAAAAAAAGAAGAAAAAGAAAGAAAAGAAAAATAAAGAAAGGGTCTGGGGCCAGACTATGTAACCCCCTAAATACCCATGTGTTTTCACTATATATTGTTGGGAAATCATCACGAAAACATGCCTATATAATATTCACCCCCTTAAACCCCACTTTTATACGGTAAAACTGGGGTTCACAGGGAAATACATTATTTTTCTTATTTCTGCTTAAAAACATAGATTGTGGGTACTCGTTAGAACCGCCTCGCCGAGCAGAAATATGGAAAATATCGGAATTTTTTATCTGAAAAATTTCCTTTTTTAGTTTTAAAATTTTCAGTATATTTGAATAGGCGTGTTTTCGTAATGTAATGGGGTGCACATAACACAGACGTGTTAACGTAATGGGATAGTGTAGACTATAGCGACAAACGGAGGAAGCCCTGGTCCGAGCATTGATATTCGCATATGAGCCGGGGCACAGCATTTTCTATACGACTGTATGTGCGCTCAGCGAAGACTCAGATCAGACTGCGCATCCGTGCATTCTGATCAGAGCCAAGGATCCAAAGTCTTCAGGAGGACAGCGAAGACTCCGATCAGACTGTGCGGATGCGCAGTCTGATCCGAGTCTTTGCTGGGCGCAAATGCGCTCTTGTAGCAAATGCTGTTCCCGCCTCATATGTTACAACAGCCCTTACTTGACGCTGCCCATAACGTGGGCAAGTCTGATGGACAGGTATTTTTAGCCGTAGAATATATATAGCTGCGGGAACCTGTCGCTACAAACTGATCTCTAAATCATCTTAACTGACATGTACATTTTCTATAATAATCTACGTCTATTCTTATTAATAAAATGCTGTGAACTAATGAGATAAGGAATTCTATAACTGCACTCACTTCTTCATAATCACCATCTTCTGAAGATCCCATCTTTTATCTATATATTCTTATAGCACCTGGAAAAATTCCCTGTATTCCAGTAAATTTTGATTCAGAAATATCCACAATCCAAACAAAATGGGTGTATATACCAGTGATTTGTAGCACTATTAAAATGTCGGCGTATGATAATAATAATTCACAGGAATCTTGTAATTAGGTAGAAAATATACATTGTAGGAAAACAACTCTAGTAGCACAATCATATCCACCTGGAAGAGGACTAGCTGGCAACTGTAGACTTGCGACTAGAATTGTCAAAATTATATCCTAGATCCACTGAATATACAATGTAAAGGAAAAACCTTACCCATCGTTCACCGCACGTTAATAAAACTGGGGATATTTAAAAGATAAAAAAAAGTTTGATTAATTGAAAAGAGTCTCTACAGAATGTGCTTGTCGAAAGATTGAATGCCATAGTCTTAGCAAACTTTGAATAATTTCGGAAATAAATGGAATTACTGTTCTTTGTTATTTCGTTTTTATGGGATGAAAATCAAATTTCGACTGCGTGAATACAATGGAACAACAGAATACTAGAATATTTGCTGACTTGCTGTAACGAGATTCTGAGAAAGTCAAGTAAACAACATTTGCATGTACTAAATTCACTTAAAAGACTCTCTCTCTCTCTCTCTCTCTCTCTCTCTCTCTCTCTCTCTCTCTCTCTCTCTCTCTATTTGGACTTGCCACATATCATATGAGCCGTGCCAGGCTTCGGGAATATGCGGACAGCGAAAGCCCAGATCAGACTGCGCAGTCTGATCAGGGCCTTCTCTATCCGCAAAGAATCATTGGATACTATAGAATGTTTCAATGGAGAGCAAATGCCAAGATAAGACTTTGCGCATGTGCGGGATGATGTGAATCCGCACATTTTGCGCATGCTTGAAGGCACTTTTTTCGCCTGACGCGGCCCATATATCGTTCCGCTATAATCGTCTTCAGACTACATGTGAGAAGAGAGAAAAAAAGATGGTTAGCTCGTAAATGTAAATGACGATTGTTAACGTTTGTCGTTCATGCTGAATAAATTGAAATGCCGTGCTCACTTCTAATTGTCAGCCAATCAGATTTCTTGATCAAGCTTGTTAATATACATTCACATTGTAAATGGTAAACAGTGCAGATCCAGATCACGTGGCTTCTTCAGAAGCCAACTGATCTGGATCTACACTGTTTGCAAAGGCAGGATATATCCGAGTTCAACAGGACAAGGGTTAAATATTATTAAAGTGTTAAGCGCCTGGCAAAAGTAAACTAATTGATAAAGCAAAGAAGAAACTTAAAATGTGTAAATAAATTTAATTGGTGTATGTCCTTTGCGGACTCCATTAAGTGTCCCGCCTCATATACATTTTAACCCTTTCAGCCTGGTAAAATAAATACTTTTAGAAACAGTGTAGATCCAGATCATAAACGATCTGCCTAACCTGGATCTATACTGTTTGCCATTTAGTTCTAGAGTTTAGTCTGATATCCCTACTTGCAACAATGGACGTGCCCAAATTCAAAGACGGAAAAGGTCATTGCATAAACTCAAGGATGAAAGGGTCAGTTTGAGTGTTCTGTAAACTAAATCATTAGATGAAACCATGATTATATATATATATATATATATATATTTATATATATATATATATATATATATATATATATATATATATATATATATATATATATATATACTAAGGCAATTCCAGATGTCTCCGTGCAGATAATTTGAATGAAAATTCAAGTCTAATTCTCTGTGAAAATTAAAAAAAAAGTTAAATGTTGTCTGTTATTATTTGTTTTCGTAGGTAAAAATTTCAGCTTCATTATCGGAGCCTCTCTAATGTGCTTGGGGAAAGTTAGGCTCCGTCCCATTTTTAGTCGGCGGTTTGATAAACAAATCTGTTCTGTAAATTATTTCTGAAGTTTTAAATTTGACATAGTCTTAAAACGAAATGTTTCATTAACTTGTTACAGGTAATGCTAATCACCAATGCTTCTGCCTGGGGTCGAACCCGGGCCGCCTGCGTGACAGGATAACACTCTACCGCGTCGCTATGAAACGGGCGTGTTCTGCAAGACAGTACAAGTGTATCATATACCTATCATTTGGCATGTCCATTGGCTAGATCTTGTCGGTATCAAACAGTTCGTGAAAAAAAAATCAAAAAATTACACACGGCTTAAGTGTTAAGGCCATTTTCTAATTTTCGCATTGTTTGACTCGGCTTTGCCTCTGTCAATGAAAACTCATATTTGGCAGGTTTCCTTGACCAGATTTTGATGCTATCTATCAGTATGCCAGAAATTATCAAAATGACTCCAACGGTTTAAGCGCTATGGCCATTTTCGTTAACTGACCACGGACGCACAGACGAACAGACAGACAAGGTTATTATAAGGCACTGTTCGAAATAAAAGTCAAAAAGGATTGCCTTTGGAAACAAACAACACACAAAATCACGAAAATTGGAGACTCGGTTTGATTGAGTCTCTTAATATGCAACACTGTAGTTTGCGAGGCTGCATACGCCCCCCCTAGCGCCGGCTTAAACGGTATTCGATTTTCAAAATGACCAGGATCAACCGCTCATTGGATCGAATCGATCAACTTTTCTGTGGGTCGTGCAATGTACATGTAATGAGCCGTCGCTTGGCTACTTACAGCGGAACTAAACAGGCATACTTGAAAATGTATAGGAATTTCCCGAATTTTAAAGACTGTTGACACTTTCCATTTGAGTAGTGGCACAAGTCTTTTCACAAAATAACGGATGTCACACCTGTATATATTTAGCACGGACAATGTCCTAAATATATAGACATGCCTCAAGGTGTGAAAATTATTACATATAGATCCTGCAAAATCATTTATTATTTATTAAATAGATAGAAATTATTCTTGAAATTATTCTTGAATAGCTTAGAAAGATGTTTATTTTTTGGTGCGTTGACGTTCATCATCTGGGCCCAATTGTTCAAAACGTCGTTAGCCTAACAAGCTCGTTAAGGTTCATTTCGTTAACTGTTTTAGCGGATTCAACATACAATAATCTGATATTTTTTGCTGAAAAAATGTGAGTAGCTTTAGCACTGCAAAAGCTACTCACACTTTTTCAGCAAAGAATTTCAGCATATTTGCGTATCTCTCGATGTAAATTTTAACGAATCGTTAACTAACGACGTCGTTAGCTTTGAACAACTGGGCCCCGGCCAGTATTTCAGTCCTTTCGGAAGAATTAAAAGATGCAATATAAATATACTAGAATAACGCTCCTCAGTCTAAACTATCCTGACTTTTAAGTAGTTGGTTAACATTTCATGGCAATGTGTAATCTAAGAGTTCATATTCATATTTTTTAAGAACAGATTGGAAAAATTATTCGTGATGTCGTCTTGTGAAGTTTTCTTATCCGACATGTTAAGCGTTTACTGCAAATAACCCTTCAACTTACTGCCAGTCGACGTATGGGAGAATAAGTGGTTGCTCATGCAATTACATGCTCGTTTCTTGGCCTGGAACCAAAATACACATACAGAAAGTCAATCAATTTTCACACTAATTAAGCCAAGTGATGGAATTATGAGGACAAGAAATAATGCAAGAAATATCAGCCACAACGTGAGGCAAGTACTTTCTGACATGTGCGTCCAACAAAGACTCAAGTCAGTCAGCGCATCTGTTCCATCAGACCGGTCTTCGTTGTCCGCAGGAACAACGTTAGCGTCCTTGGCTATCCATAATGTGCCCAGTGAAGATTCTGATCAGACTGATCTGAATACTTGCACGTCCGAAGGTACTTTTTCTGATGTTGCAGTCATCCGTGTTAACTTTTGGCATGCTGAATAAATTTAGAAGCTCCATCCACCTCGATTTGTCAGCCAATCAGATTACTTGATCCAGGTTGTTGATACAAATCCACATACTGAATGAAAAACAGTGCAGATCAAGATCATTTGGCTTCTGAAGAAGCCAACTGATCTTGATCTACACTGTTTACAAAGGCAGGACATATCCGAGACCAGAGGACCAGGGTTAAGAGAAAATATATCTTAGGAAGTGCGTCTTCTCCGTCACGTTGAGTTCCTTTATTAACCATTACTACTCTCTGGGCTAATTTAGCAGACGACAAGTTCGCGTTTAACATATTTTTCCCAGAATACAGGTCTAGGTATTTCATGCAAATTGTCTATTTTATCTTATTTTTCCTATAAAACTAAGTTTGACATTTCACTCCTATTGTTACCCAGAAAACCCTGTTTTTTTGGAAAAAAATAAAAGAAAATATTTCCATATGTCGTCTTCTGATTTTTTACACAGCATCAGAACGTTAAATCGAAGATAATGTTTGTACACGCCAACAGAGACTGCCCTCGCGACTCAATTTATTAGCAGTCCCAATGTCAAACACAGTCAGATTTGGGCAAAAACAGTTTCCAGTTCCAGGCGATGAACCCCGAAGAACCAGAAGGATAACAGACTTCGGCACCTTCAATTTTTTAAGGAATGGATTGGTGCACAGTGTAGGTGTGTTCTTTACCAGTAAGTTTTTTGCCCGCTTGCTCTGCTTTCTGGCTGCTTCCTATGCTTCCAGTACTTATCTGCCTTTATCTAATGTTTTCTTTGTTATTCTGTTGCTTTTTATAAGTCTACTTTTACATATTTTACACGTTTTCCTGTAACCTCTAAAGTTGTGTTCTTTCATGCATGTGCCTCTTCATTAGTGTTCCCTTATGTTAGTTGTTGTAAATTATCCTTATGCTGTGAAATCTAAAGGATCTTATAAAGTCGGTAGAAAAAGCTTTACCTATTGTACAGATCAAACCGACTTCAAATAAATTTACTTTACTTGACTTGTGCATGTTTGTCAGTTTTCAGTGTTATGAAAAATACTACCTTCAGCCATGCCATATGAAAATGGTCTATTGCATATTCTGAAAACGAAGACCCATTACGAAAACACGCCTATTTAAATATACTGAAAATTTTACCACCAAAAATGAAAAATTTCAGATAAAAAAAAATCTGATATTTTTTATATTTCTGCTCAAAACATAGATTGTTGGTACTCGTTAGAACCGCCTCGACGAGGCGGTTCTAACGTGTACCCACAATCTATGCTTTTTGAGCAGAAATAAGAAAAATAATGTATACCCCTGTAAACCCCAGTTTTCCTATATAAAAGTGGGGTTTAAGGGGGTCAAAATTATATATGCGTGTTTTCGTGATGATGGTCTATTGCATATTCTGAAAACGAAGACCCAAATCACCGAGTGCATCCACATTTGTCTGACCAGGGTTTGTGCTAACCGCTTACATAAGCATTAGTTATAGTAAAGTATATTACTAGACAGCGAAGGGGCTGACAAGACTGCGCGGAAAATGAACTATCATTGGCCTTATATGCTATGAGGATCGTTTTCCTTTAACAAGGCTCAACGAACGGTTTTGTCACAATCGATTACTACCTCGAATAGAAATCCAACATATGACAATGTATGACTAGCTCAGACACAAATATGCACACGCATCTATTACGGTCTACGATAGTCCCTAAACATGTATGGACATTGACAGGGTAATCAGCGAAAACATAGAGATCGTACTGTGCAATTCCGCGGGCTGAACTGTTCGCATACAAAATTAAATCGTTTTCTACTTTTACAAGTTCTGTTTACATAACACTTTGTACCGAATCCGTAAATACTCAGCACGTTTTGGCATATCGTCTTAGACACACGCTGATTAATGCTAACATAACATCAGTTCTTGCATGCATCGAGTTTCATCACGAAAACATGCCTATATAATTTTGACCCCCTTAAACCCCACTTTTATCTAGTAAAACTGGGGTTCACAGGGGTATACATTATTTTTCTTATTTCTGATCAAAAATAGATTGTGGGTACTCGTTAGAACCGCCTCATCGAGGCGGTTCTAACGAGTATCCACAATCTATGTTTTTGAGCAGAAATATGAAAAATATCGGAGTTTTTTATCTGAAAATTTTCAGTTTTCGATGGTGAAATTTTCAATATATTTGAATAGGCATGTTTTCGTAATGGTTTAGACTGGCTCCAAACGTTTTTGTTTTATATCTATTTCTCTCTTTCTCTACATTATTTTTTTATCATGATCCTCTTTAATCCAACTTCAAGTTACCTTTCTTTCTAGCCAAGGGACTGAACTAAACAAAAATTCTACAAGCTATACAAGTGTTGTGTCCCCTCAAAAAAAAAAAAAAAAAAAAAAAAAAAAGAAGAAAAAGACAGAAAAGAAAAATAAAGAAAGGGTCTGGGGCCAGACTAGTAATGGTTCACAAAATAGTATCACCGAGTTACTCTAAGTATAAAATAGTTACACTATGCGGCAATACAAGCCGGCTATAGGGTGTAGAACTTGTCGTAAAATGATCAAAGGTCAATCTAAGACCTCAATTATATATACATGTACAGTCGAACCACGATGGCTCGAACACCGATGGCTCGTTTACCATGGCTAATTCGAAATGTTTTTTGAGTCCCTACGAAATTCTTCCGATAGCTCAAGAAAAGCAAATATTTAAGGAAATTTTCTTATTTTATCGTGAAAATTGTATGTTGTGTGTACTCATTAGAATCGCCTCATCAAGGCGATTCTAATGAGCATACTCAACATACAATCACTGTGTAGAAAATCGAAAAGATTTCCCTAAATTATCACTATTTGCTTCCTGAACTGGTGCCATGATTAACCCTCAGTGGCTCGAACTACCCATGTCTCGAACGAATATCCATGGTCCCAAAGATGTTCGAGCCATTGAGTTTCGACTGTATATAGCCCCGGAGAAAGGATGGATGATATTTTGATTGTTCCCGAGATATGTAGCTTGTTTTTAAACAGCTTTTTGATCTCATATTTTAGCATATCATCTGTCATCTACTTGGCTATCATTCTTTAGGCTCAACGTCTTTGCTTGTATCTTTTATATTAATTTTCTTATAGCACAAGCTAGCGCGCGCCTGCCCAGAATGTCCGCGAGGGCGGGTGGCAGTATCTAGAGAAATCTAGAGAAAGATGGTATTTTATCATCAGAGTCTTGGCTGTCCATCTGAAGACGCTTTGTATCATTGGCTACCCACAGAGTGCCCTGCGAAGCCTCTGATCAGACTACGCGGATGCGCAGGCTGATCTAAGTTTTCGCCGGGCGCACATGCAGTCTTGTAGGAAATGCTGTGCCCCGGCTCAAAATTTAGTTGAGAGCAGTAAACCGAACGCTTTCTGCGTCGATATTGTACGTTGCTTCTGTAATTCACCCCAAACAGTAGATCATTAATTAATCAGGAAGTTTCCTAAGCGCAGATGGTGTTATCTATAAACTGTCTGCTGTTGACATAAATAGGACCTAGAATAGAGCAGGAGAAAAAGTCGATTGTCCATGTTTGACTAATGACTTTGAAAGTTAAGTTAAACATTAAACAGGGTTCAAACAGTGAAATATAAATATAAGCCGCAACGTCGGGAAACATATATTCGGACATATGCGCCCAGCAAAGATTCAGATCAGCTTATGCAGTCGTGCAGTCTAATCAAAATATTCTCTGTGCGCATTTTGCATAGCCCAAGATGCAATGTTGTGTCATGTGGACAACGAATATTGTGATCGGACTGCGAAAATGCGGAGGCTGATTTGAGTCTTCGATGGGCGCATATGTTAGAAGGTACGTTTTTACACGTTGCGGCTCATATACTCTTAACCCAGTTACGCCGAGTAGACTCTTCTACCATAACTCTTTGAACAGGTCCATTTCATATATAAGGTGTGTCTGGCTAATTTGTGCTATTATTATGTTTTGCAGAAATGTCTTAATGTTAACAGTGTAGACCCTGGATCTACACAGTATGCCAATATCCAGTCAAACTGTATAGAAACCCAAAACAAATTGCAACACAAACGCTTTTTTGCATTTTTGTACAAGATAAACATTCAAATATAACATATCAAAAGTAGGACAAACTCGGAAAATACGAAATTTGATTTTTTTTTGCATGTTTGATGATCACAAACTGGCTTGTTAAAGCATATCATTAGAACATAGTGTTTTACATGACAATAACATTGCTATTTGTGCTTTATCTCTTAGAACTTTTACTGACTGTACCAGAAATGGCCTCAAAGGCCTAAAATATTGAATTTAACTTTTAATTGTTGCGTATGTTGCCATTTCAGTATATACTTGATATCACATTCTGTCTTACAATTTCGAGTGAATTGTCTTGGGTCACAAATGACTTACCTGTAACAAAGTAAATGTAATGCAGATGATTTTGTTTGGTTTAAACATGCTTAACAAAGTCTGATTCAAATCAGAATGGTGAAAGGAGGGTAAAATTTCCTAGGAACTGGTCAATGAATGGTAATATGCCTTCATTATGGCAGAGGTCATTTGGGGTCATTCCTGGTGCAGTCAGATACATTTTTGCTTCAGTTACTATTTTTAGACTCTGTCGCTTACTTCTTTGAAAAAAAATTTGTGCTTATTAGTTTGAAAAGCACCCTTACTCAAATAAGAATGAAGTTAGATAGGGTAACATTTCCTTTGCAAGGTGCCCATGAGGAGCCGATATGACGTAATTGTGGTAAAATTCCGATTTTATAGTGTTCAATTGGTATTTTTTGAGCCTAAGTCTTAAATTATTTGAAGTGATCAAGCTTATCAGTTTAGTATGTATCCTGACTCAAACTAGAATGGGAGAAAGTATGGTAACTGTCCCTAGTATTAGGCTCAGGAAGGGGAAATATGTCTTCCTTGTGACAAATCCAAAGTTTTCATATATACGTTTATTTATTATTTCTGGAGGCTTCTCATTTGATTTCATTAAAATGTTCATGCCTAGCAGTTTGGAATGTGCATGTACTCTGTTTAAGCAAGAATGTGTGCTAGGTAGTGTAATGTTACCTAATATGGGGCCCTTGAGGGACCAGTATGTCTTCGTTATGGTAAAATTCTTATGTGTTAGGTTTTCTATTTTCAGTTAGTATTTCTAGAGACTCTATGTCTTATTTCCTTTAACGACTATATGTATTTTAGTTTTGAATGTACCTTGTCTTAAACTAGAGAGGGATTTGGAATGATTTAACCTATCCAGAGGTCCATGAGGGGTCATTATGTCTGCGTTTTGGCAAAATTCCAATTTTGTAACAGACGTTCTATTTTCAGTTAGTGTTTATGGAGACTCATCCTCCTCTTGCTTAAATTAGAGTTTGCTGGTTGAAAGGACACTTAATTCAAACCAGAAGGGCAATATCAAGTGTAACTACCCATAGTAAAGGGTCTATATATATGGGATCAGTTTGTCTTTCATGTACAAAAAAAATTACATTATTTTTGTACACACTTTCTAATTCAATTATTATTTCTGTCGATATATCCTCTTAATTTCCCGAAATTCTTATGATTAAGTACTTGTAAGTACCATGGCTTGGCTTAAACAAGAATGGGGATGAGCAAGAGGTCATTCGCTTGTCGGAGGCATAAAGCCCTCAGCTTATTTTCTATGCTTGCTAGGTTTCGACAAGTATTCAGAATAAGGGTTAATATGTTAAATTTTCTAGTGAAGATACCATGGAATCAAAATGTTTCCTTATACCTTATTGCAAAACCTTGAAGTTATAAATTTATACGTTTTCTATTATCAATTAGTATATCTGGAGACTAAGCATCTGATTTCTTTGATATTAAAATACTTACTGGTTCTGTAACATACATGTATCTCAAATAACATTTTTGATTAGGCAAGACTACCTATACCAACTAGGGGTGCATTAGAGCCCAATGTGTCTTCCATGGTGCAATATATTCAATACCGTGCGCTGTGTCATATGTCATACCTATGGATTGAGCCTCAAGACATATTAATTGAAAAGAAACTTTATAAGAAAACAAAACAAGAAAGATCTTCGGAATGTTTCCGTAAAGCAGATATAATGTCCCCTTACAGACCTCTTTCTAGACAGTTACCCTTTGAACCCTAATTCTTGCTTGAGTCAGAGTACCTTAAAATTAATAAGCACAAACATTTCAAGCAAAACAGAGGCTAAGCCTTCAGAATTAATAACTGTAAAACAGAACAAACAATTTTTTTTTTTTTTTTTTTTTTTTTTTTGGCAACACAGTATTTATACTGACCCCCTCATGGATTTATGCTTCCTATCTCCATTTTGGTTTGAACCAGAAGTTATTAAACATGTTTATTATGAACAAAATCATCAGTATGACATATAATTCGCTGCAACTGATTTATTAATGAAGTTTCAATGCAAAATGTATTGGGTGGGGTAATGTAACACCAACTTTGCACTCTAATAACATTTTAAGCGTTTGGAATCAATTCTGATGCAGTCGCTAGAGTTTCTAATAGTCATGCTGATAATAAAATTATTACATGCAATTGATACATGTTAAAAATGGAAATTGGTGCTTGCAAAAACGCAAAAAAAAAATCAATTTAGTATCTTCCGATTTTATCCTACTTTTGATATGTCATATTTGAATGTATACCCTCACCAAACATGCTAAAAAATTGTGTTGCAATTTGTTTTGGCTTGAGGCAAAATATCGCTAGTTTGACTGGACTATTTATGGGACGCTAGGTTCAAAAGTTTTAAAATAGTGCGATACAAAAATATTGAAAATGAAATACAAGACATCCAATACATTGTATATATTTGTAATGTCGGTGGAATAGGCCGCTATTTATGCTAAATACCCATAAAAAGTATCCATAAAAAACAGACATAAGCAAACTCTTAATATCCAGAGCAGACGTTGCAAAACGCGGCGGCGCTGATCAGAGTCTGCATTTTGTGCCATGAAGTTGATAATAAGTAAGATTAGAATTCTAAGATGCAGTTAAAACAGTTGCTATGTAACGCCATTTAAATAGATAAAAGGCCTGATTGCTGAGATTTGTGGGCACTCATGAGTTAAGCATATACCCAGCTAGCATTCTACGTAAATCTACATCGGGCCGTCATCGGCCCGTCAGCTACCCTGACGGGCCGATGACGACCCGATATAGATTTACGTAGAATGCTAGCTGGGTACATTTTTATACACTCAGACTCGTCTGCTCATGCTGCATATGTAGTCACTGCTGCTTTTCTACGTCTTCGATTTCAACTGCCGAAGGCATTTTTCATGCTGTAAGAAGGCAACACTGCTATTATTAACACATACCATTCTCTGGGCAAGTTCAGGAGGCGGTCATTGCTATTATATTTCTTATATTTCCACGAAAATAGAATTTGACATTTCATCCAAACTGTCCCCCAATGAAACAATTTGTATAAACTGTCAAAGCCTATTTTCTGAAAAATGAAATAAGTAAAAATGTTTCAAATGCTGCCATTTATACCCAGCATAATTTGGATATCTGTATTATATCAGCATAATGTACAATAACACAAATTAGAAAAATATGTCAATTTATCGCCAATCATTGTATAGTTTCATTCGAAGCTCGAGAATGTACGAAACTGATAAAGAACTGTTTACAAGATAGCATTCTTCTAGAAAGTAAAATAAAGAATATACAAAAGAACAAAAATCGGAGACTCGGTTTTATTAAGTCTCTTCATATATAGTTATGTGGTTTGCGAGGTTGCATATGCCCTGCCACCCACCCCACCCCACCCCTGGCATCGGCTAAAGCGGCATTCGATTTTCTAAGAAATCATAATGGGCTCAATGATCTCAAAAGAAATAATTATATAATGTTATATAATCTGCACTGTTGAAAGAAAGGTAAGAGAAAAGTCCAGGGTATGCCACAATCACAAGCCGCAGCCCTTCCCAGACACCAAAAGGAAGAACAGACAAAACCAAACAAGCGCAAATCGAACAAACGTACGAAAAGCACTAAGATTAGCTCTCTCTTCCCCAAGCGAGGTAATCGCAATGCTAAAAGGACTGAAAAGCACAAGAACAAAATAACACAAGGTAAGGCTTAAAACACGGCCGCAGCCCATCCCAAACACCAAGAGGAAGAGGAAACAGACAAAACTAAACAAGCGCAAATCGAACCCAAACAGGGTAATCTCAATGCTAAAAGGACTGAAAACACAAGAACAAAATAACACAAGGCAAGACTTAAAACAAATCGCCTCGTAGAATAAACCAAAAAGCACCAAAGAGTAAGACCAACACCGGGACTACCGCCTTAGAACGGTTAGTAGAATATACCACCGGAGATAGGAGGGGGTGGTTAAAGCACTTTTACAGCCAGCCAATTCACTCTGGGTCCCGATGCTACTCTTGATACAGAGAAAACCTCGAAACGTTTAAAAGCTTTGACTTGATATACAGAGACCTTCAAACGTAACAGTGTCGTAAAGTGGAGAAATGAGCCAAAACGTGCACAAAAAGTGTACCTTAGGACATGTGAGTGAAAACGGATTTGCACAAGATAATGAAGGCCTTCACACACCGCCTGAAGAATCATTTTTATCAATGGGTGCCTAGCTAAGATTCCGATCAGGCTGTCCAGATGGACAGGCTGATCTGTGTGTTCCATAGCATTACGAAAACACGCCTATTCAAACAAATTGAAAATTTCACCACCAAAACAGATAAAAAAAATCTGATAATTTTCGTATTTCTGCTCAAAACATAGATTGTGGGTACTCGTTAGAACCGCCTCACCGAGGCGGTTCTAACGAGTACCCACAATCTTTGTTTTGAGCAAAAATAAATGAATAAAGTATACCCCTGTAAACCCCAGTTTTACGATATAAAAGTTGGGTTTAAGTAGATCAAAATTATATAGGTATGTTTTCATGATGGACACCCGTCACAAGGCACTGTTTCTAACACCGCAGCTCATTTATAAAACGATTATTTACTTGACATGTAAAATCCAAAACTAGGGGAAGGATTTTAATTCCTTTGGCAATTCCATTAGCGAGACAAAATGGAAACAAAATTTATCCACATGTTTAATCTCCATTTGCCAACATCAAATATTCATATTTCAAGGTATTTTACGCATATTGTTTGATGTGATGATGCGTTAATGGATCATAAGCGTTTCAGTCAGTTTTTAATCTCCATTAACTACAAAAATAGAAATGAGGTTACCAAGAAAATGATACTGTCACAAATCAGATCCTTCCCCAGACGCCGTAAATAGAAAATAATGCTTGTGGGACAACACTACACGTGCGCAGTAACTTGAAGAAAGAATATAGTCAAGCGCATAATCATCACGAAAACGTACCTATATAATTTTCACCCCCTTAAACCCCAATTTTATATAGTAAAACAGGGGTTTACAGGGGCGTACATTATTTTTTCTTATTTCTGCTCAAAACCATAGATTGTGGTAATCGTTAGAACCGCCTCGTCGAGGCGGTTCTAACGAATACCCACAATCTATGTTTCGAGCAGAAATGTGAAAAATATCAGAATTTTTTATCTGAATATTTTCATATTTTGGTGGTAAAATTGTTAGTATATTTGAATAGGTATGTTTTCATAATGATGCCACAAAATATGCTACAAAGCAACAAATTTACATTGGTTATCTAGTTACAAATCTATCGAAATGCTGAAGACTAAATATGAAGTAACCGATCCATGTCATAATAGCTAGTAATAATAAGAAGAATAAGAAACAACTATTTTTATATTTTTTTTTCGCTTAATTTTTCGCAATAAATTTTCTATGTTTGATTTTACTAGTAAAACATGTTCAGCAACAAAAGTTGTAGCGGACGACCTCCCTATACCTCTCCGAAAGGTCTCGGGCTTCTTACAGTTCATATTTTCCTCCAATTAGATTAGCATTTTCCATTTCTTTAAGGTTCGCTAAGACAAAACTATCATTGATCTGAATCTTTGCTGGTCGCACTTGTCCGAAGGTACGTTTTCTGAAGTTGTGGCTCTATTGTTTTGCCTTAGGAGTTATTTAACTCTTTCGGTGCCAAATTTCAGACGACATTAAATTTTGTCGTCTGCTTTTATTCTTTTTTTTTTTTTTTTTTTTTTTTTTTTTTTTCTAAACTATAGCTTGGAAAGAAGTTATATGTAAAGTTGAAAGACTGAACGTTAAACGGCCGTCTCATCTGGATCTATGCTGTTTGCAAAAGCATATTATAATCGCCTGTGGGAGTGAAAATTAAACAACAAATGATTTGAGATCTGAAGCAAATATGCATGAAATGAATTGATGAAATAATCGCGAGTCTTTGAGATACAGAAAGACAATGTGATGCACAATCCTCAACGAGTGTCCTAATAACATGTGCAAGCAACTGATGCCTAGATTAATCCCTTTTTTCACAGGGCTAACCATTCGCACAATCTGACCAGGTCTTACTTTACAGACTGAACCATTAGATACTATAGTACAGACAACCCTCTTTGTACCGACACTCGATACAACGACAAAATTCGTTATAACAACAATCTGACTGTCACGAAACCTTCGCTTAAGAGGCAACAATTAGTCACAAATTATGCAAGGATATTGCATGTAATACTTTAAAGAAACATATGTTTTGGATATTTGTTACAATCGCCTCAGTGAACCTTAGAACACGAGTGAATTATTTCTCCGTAATCGATCAAAACAATCAAATAAACTGTTTATTACATTTTCATCCATATTTTACCTTTGAATTTTTACATTCAGCCGTTATGATTTCCTACCAAAATAGTTCCAGTCAGTGCATAAATTTCAAGAGGCGTGGTTTAGTTTGAAAATCAGACGCCATCTTGTTTTCACTTCAATGCAAAAATCATCCTGTGCTTGAAATACAGACACAAAAAATGTCACGAAAGTTGAACTGGATTACCAAGAAAATCATACTTTTTTTTTTTTTTTTTTTTTTTTTATTTAGACTAGAAAATCATACTTTATATTTGTGTTGCAGGTCTTACCTCAAAAATGTCAACTGGACGTGAAAACTGCAATCTGACTTCCATGATTTTATCAAATTTTCCGCGAAACGTCAACTATTGTTATTGCATATTGTTATTAATACCTCAGCAACGTCGCCTAGCTATGATGACGTCAAAACGTTCGAAATAAAATAATTCATTCGGTGACTGATAAATCTCAGTAAATCACTGCTGAAAATGTAATAAAAAGCTGAATACGTGTAAATACGACCATACCGTGTTCACTGTTCTACATGATCTGTTTATTGTATATGAGCTAAAACATTCTGCGTTATCTCTACGTGTGTATGTGTGTGTGTGCGTGCGTGCACTTTGTGTGTGTGTGTGTGTGTGTGTGTGTTTATAACAATATTCCGTTTATCTGTTTATTATAGTGTGAGCGTTAGTAATGCATTCTGCATTGGCTTTTATTCAATTAAAGTGTATGCGTTTAATTACAGTGTATGTGTTTACAAACCTGACGCGGCCGTTCAATTTTAATAACGCGCAAACTATAATAAACAGACACTATAGAATGGAATCGTCTGGGTTATTAAACCACACTCTTAAAAGCCTTATCAAACCAGACTCTATAATAATAAACATAAGCATTCTACATTATCTATCTATAATAATAAACATAAGTAGTCTATATTATCTGCCTTATATGTTTATTATTATACAGTGTGGTTTAATGAGGCAATCTGCATTATCTGTTACTAAAGTATGCGCGCTAATTAACTGGACGTTCCTGGTTTTGATTACATATGTAACAATTTTTCACATTTACCGAGCAGAACGATACCTAGTTAACAATATTCTAATATGCGAACATAATTTTTCAGTAAATTCCGAAGATATTCGTATGGTAATTTGAATAGGAACAGACCTATACCGCATGTATTAGATGTTTCCTTTCCGTCTATCATACAATCTTGTCTGCCTGTATATTCCTTTTTCATTTTGAACAATTTAAAACGGCTGCGAAATTCGGTTTATATATTATCTTTATGTTTGACCCAGAAATTCATGAACTGTTCCTTTGATCTTGGTCTGGTGTGTCATTTGGAATAGGTTAGGTAAATATAGTTTGTTCTTCGCTTTTCTTGGATAATTTCTTCTTCCAGCAAAGTAACTGTATATATCTTTATTTATTTGTTGAATTATTGGACAATATATGGGGCCCATTTTCCGAATTACGTTGTTCCTTACTCTACTGTTATATATTTTCTTACTGATGTTAATTGTTATTAGTTAGCTGCTGCTGTAATCGTTATCTTCTCAATTAGCCGGCCTCGGTGGCTCAGTTGGATGGGCGTCCGACTGGTGACCAGGAGGTCGCGGGTTCAACCCCTACCGGGTCGGCAACATTCTTTCGTGGAGATTTGATCGCTAAGAGGACTAAGCCTGCCCAGTAAAAGTGTGTTTAGGTATACTGACTGCGCTAGACATGACCCCAGTGGGTTGACTGGGCCGTAAAACCTCAACACATAGAAACAAATTTACTCATTCATATTCTATTATCTGACCTTTAACGCATTAACGTTTGCCTCTGTGCTAGTCTACCCGACCTGTCATAAGCCTGTTTTGCTGATTATTTACATAATTAGATAATTTGAGCCACATCGTCAGAAATCGTACCTTCGGATATGTGTGCCAAGCGATGATTCGCACAGTCTGATCTGAGACTCCACTGATAACCTGGGATGCAAAGTTTCTTAATGAGGACAACGCAGGCGCAGGCTGATATGAGTCTTTGTTGGCCGCACGTGTCAGAAGGTACGTTTTCTCATGTTGCAGCCCATTTAATTACTACAAATTGCTTCTCATCAGACACTCATTATCACCATCCATGGGTTAGGTTCTGAGAATGTTATTGGAGAAAAATATATAGATCCAACTTCGGTGAAGTTGATGTCGCACCTGTCCCCTTCCCCCCCCCCCTCCCCCCCGACCACTCCTACCCCCAATCCCCACCCCCATCCTCCCCATCTCTCACCCCCATAAAAAAGTAATGTTTATTTCCGGTAGAAGAAATTTATACAGGAATTTCATCAAAAGCACATGCAAATTCTCACATGATGCATGAGAAGTTGTACCCAAAAGGCACCCACAGTCTATTTACTTTCATAAAATCTCAGGTAAGAAAATGACAAAGTTAAAGAAGAAAGAGTGACTAAAATAAATTTAAAAATTATATCCAAACCACATGCACTTCCTCATACCATGAAGAAAACGCATGCAAAGTTTCAAAAAGACCGATATAAAATTGTATGAGGAGTTGCAATCATAATGTAGCCACTATCTATGCATCTGAGGTCAGAAAATGACAAATTCACAAAGTAGAAAAAGTGATAAAAAATTACTGCAAGGATTATATCAAAAGGACGTGCACATCTTCAGACTATGGATAAAACATTTAAAAAAGATTGGTATAAAATTGTATTAGGAGTTGTGCACACGAGGTACCCACTGTCTGTATACTGAGGGTGAAAAATGACTAAATTCACAAATTGGTAAAAGTGACAAAAATGATCTAACAGTTATATTCAAACCATATACACATCCTCATACCTAGCCTTGCCCAAGGCTTAGAAATATACATATATATATATTTTGGCTTATTGAGCTCTGTTGCTAGTCTATAGATAATATGGTCTGGATTTCTATTTCAGAGACAACCACAGAAGAAAAGTTCACCCATAGACTAGCTAAACATTGAATCAAAAAGTAGAATGTAAATGAAAAAAAAAAATAATAATAAAAAGTAAACAAAAAGTGACAAACATACTTATATATTGGCCTAGTCGCTAGGCTACCTCATACCATGAGTAAAACACATGCAAAGTTTCAAAACGATCGGTACAAAACAGTAAGAGGTGTTGCGCTCACAAGAGGTACCCCTGTCTATATATTGAGGGAGAAAAATGACTAAGATAGTTCACAATGTGGAAAAAGTGACAAAAAACGATCTAACAATTATATCCATACCACATACACACCCTCATACCATTAGAAAAACACATGCAAAGTTTCAAAACGATCGGTACAAAACTGTAAGAAGTGTTGCGTTCAAAAGAGGTACCCTCTGTCTATATATTCAGTGTGAAAAATGACTAAGTTCACAATGTGGAAAAAGTGACAAAAATGATTTAACAATTACATCCAAACGACATGTACATCCTTATATCATGAAGAAAACGCATGCAAAGGTTCAAAACGATCGGTACAAAACTGTGAGAGGAGTTGTGCTCACAAGAGGTACCCACTGTCTATATATATATTATATATTGAGGGTGAAAAATGATTTCACAATGTGGAAAAGTGATAAGAAATGGTCTAACAATTATATCCAAACCACATGCACATCATCATACCATGAAAAAACACAGGCAGTTTCAAAACGATTGGTACAAAACTGTAAGAGGAGTTGTGCTCACAAGACACCCAGGGTAAATGGTGACGGATGGACGGACGAACGGACGGAAAAAAAAGCAGGTGCGACAAAAATAATGTTATTCTAACTGAATACATGAGGATATTCAACATGAATTCTGCAGTAATTCTAATCTGTTAGCATCACTTATTATAACACCATGGGTTAAGTTCTGAGAAGGTTATTGGAGAAAAAATAACGTTATTCTGACTGAATACTTTGGGGAGGATATTCAGCATGAAATCTGCAGTAATTCTAATCGGTTCATGCACCGGGAGGAATCGATCGCCAGGGTGTAACTTCATGCACCGGTTGGAATCGATCGCCAAGGTGTTATTTTATGCACTGCACTGTAGGCGGACTGTTATCCTTGCCAACATTTAAATTCGGAATGAACAGTGATCTTTTAATGACGTTAAGTGATGGGGTGCTAGTCTAATTATTAAGGAATTTATTCACATATGTGAAGTTCTCCAGGCAGTGGAGGTATAGACAAATAATAACGAATAACGATAACATGGCTAGCCATGCAGAAAACAGTTCCATAAAGCTGGGTTTAAGTTCCATTTTTCTTTTCCGCAACACTATGCAACTCGTGCATGAAATGTGTCGCTGTATGTATGCCAAAATCACGAAGCACAGCCTTTCTGAGGCACCAGAAAAATAATGACAAAAACAAACGTCACATGTGAAACAGTCAAAGAAGACCTTCAAAAGAGGAATCGTCTTAGAATGGCCAGTAGGAAAACTACTGGGGCTTAAACCAGCTTTAGTAAAAACACGACCGTCATTTTAACCCTTCTCCCGCTGAACACGTCATGCCTTGTCTTAGCAAACAGTGTAGAGCCAGATCAGTTGGCTTCTGAAGAAGTGGGCGTGGCATTTTAATTTATTCAGCATGAGAAGGGTCATGAGAATATATCAAACATAGAAAGCTGTAAGAAAGAGCATTTGTGCAAACCGGTTATACGAGCCAGCGCATGACAAAACCAATAAAATAAATGTGTGCCAAGCGAAGACTCAGATCAGCCTGGGCATCGCTCAGACTAATCAGTCTTCGCTATGCGCTCAATGGGTAGCTAAGGACCTGGGCTTTTTTTCATGCGGACAGCATAGACTCTGATCAGATGCCCTGGCAAATCTGAGTCTTCGCTGGGAGCACATGTAATTTTGTTGGTTTAGTCATGCGGTGACTCATATTTGGTTGAGTATATCCTGAATTGAGCCGGTTAACGGTAAACCATGAGATACATCTGAAACCATCGGTTATTTATATGCTCTCAGATTATGTATAGTTTAAGGGTTCATCACAGTCAAAAGTGGGTGGGGTACCTTAGAAAATGGTCTGCACAGAACTTCACAATAACCATATGGGTGTTAAAAAAAATGATATATCTGCTAATAAGAAGGTACTAGGGGCACTCTTTATACATGGAGAAATTTTTTCTAAGAGGCCAAAAAGACATAAAGAAAATAGCGAATATATGGGCATTCGCATTTGCAGTCAAAGTCAAGAATGATACATTTTTTTCAAAGGCAGTTGCAGAAAGAATATGCCATGATATATCAGCTAAAATGTCCTACGGTATTAATCTTGAAAACTACAAACTTGCACTAAAATGCATACCATTTTCATGACATGGTATTCTAGATTTTCAATGTAGCCATTTTTCATTCATGAAAAAATGTAAACAAAATTTTTAGTATGTTTATCTACCAAATGAACTTACAAAAATAATATGAAACATACCTTGAAAAAAGCACTGAAACTCAGCTTTAAGATGGTTTATCTTTTTTCAATGATCATTGCTGCGATTTGCAGAAGATGATAATTTATTTTGACACCTCAAATGAGAAGATGAACAACGTTTTACCAAAACGATTTTCACGAGGAACTTGTCGGGCGAATCACACGGACTATTAATGCGCGAATGGGTACTACTAAATACTCCATGGCACCAACGGCATCAAATGGTAATGCGCAGAATGATGCCACGACAAATGAACTGGGGACACTTCGTGGAAAGAAGAAAAATGGTAAACTACACTGATGATCATGTTTATTAACTTAAATTACTACCAAAAAGTGCTTTTATGGGCATGACATTGTAGCTCTATTGTCTGAATAGGAAGGTGCTTTTATGGGCATGACATTGTAGCTCTATTGTCTGAATAGGAAATAACACAGGAAATGCACAACTTTCTGTCCCTTGGGGTTCCATGGGATGGCCTGGGGTGTTGTTCAGTGTTTAGCAGTACTCTACGCAAATTTGCAAAAAGCGTTTTATTTTTTGAATTTACTATTTTACATTTATATTATATTGAAAATAGTATGAAACAGATTAAATAATAATAGAGAATATAGTGTAATATATTAATAATAAATAAAAATGCGGATTATATGGTATTTGCGCATCAACCTCGTGCAGATGTCCTTAGGCATTTCCGGTTTATTTTCGCGCAGCACGGGGACGTGTTGATAAACAATTTTCCATTAAAATTCGGCAAAATAGTAGTGATCAAGGTAAGTGCCCCAGACTTATATGAAATGGTTCTATGAAGTTTAATTGTGCAGATTATTGTGTGTTCACTGATTAAGATGAGGTAGGTATACATGTTTTAACATACATTTACGATTCACCGTTACTTACGCCAATGGTTGTAAAATGCAATCGCGTGACCAGATTTAAACAAGTATGGTGGATGGTTGAAGCCTACAGTTTCTTACAGAACCGTTTTTGCGCGAAAATTATCAATTTTGCAAGTTTTTTTTTCCAGACTTACAGTGTTGAATTTGTGAATTCAGAACTGAGGAATAGAATTTAGCAAATACAAAGCAACATGGGTGTTTACAATAAGAAAAAAATACAGGAGACGCTTTGGACAGACTAATGGTAAAAACAGTAAAACCAGACAGAGGAAAGAAAAAGTTCAGTTTCTGAAAAAAGAAGAAAGAACTCGTTTGTACGCGAATGATAAATATATATATATATGTATCAGCCCTATCAGTTAGTCAGAAAACAGTTGCAGAAATTAGTTCTGTAAACTGGAACAGTTTAAACTTTAGAAAAGTTGCTTTTAATTGTTAATATATGTACACAACTTTACAAAAACGATTCATTTTCTTATTGCCCCATTCTATCAAAGATGTCACAGCACACGGTTCTATAGACATCCTTCAAAAAGATTGAATTTGACATTTTTTATGGTAAACATGCATAATTATTTTTGATCATTTAAGATTAAAAAGATAGAAGAAAAGCACATTCTCATTTGTTTTTCATGGTCACTCGTCCCATGCTTTTGTAGACAACATGTAGACAGACAGACAAACAGACACCAGTAAAGAAGATAAAGTAAAAGCAATATGCCACATCCACTTTTAATAGGTCACCAGAGAAAACAGGATAGACAATCCAAAAAAAACCTTAACTTCAGAAGGGAGACAAATCCAACTTCTCTTTCATATGACATTTTTTTCCTCCATACTTGTTTTGGGCACTACTTTGTAAACAAAAAATGTCTGATTTTCTTTTCAAATTTTACCAATGGTTGTGCTATAAAAAGCTGCTTTACTTCTTTGTAGTGTGATTCCCAACATATATCTTGTAAGACATTGTTGTCACATAAAAGGACAAATTTTTCATTTTATTGTATTCAGGATACAGGCTCTATATAAATAGTTTAGGTGCAAATAGCTGGACAGTTCTTCAGGTGAGATTTTTTTCTTTAAAATTCTTTAAATTTTAGCCTTACATAACGAATACCCTCACTGATTATGAAAGTAAGCTCTCAAGTAGTTGATTTTTCAAATAACTTCTTACTTTTGAGACAATTCAGAATTGAAAAAATTACAGCTACCCCACCCACTTGTGACTGTGATGAACCCTTAAGGGCTGGAAATACTTGGTATATTTTCCTCCACTATTTACAAGTGAGACAACTGTTGTGATTCCCTGTTTGCTTTCCTGCACACAAATTTCATTCTGAAACGGGATCTATGCTATAAGGAAAGAATTTACTCCCGTCCCGGACGGAGCAAATTCGTTCCTTATAGATTAGACCCTTTTTTCAAAGAGAGACAAAACCAGTTTCGAGAGAGTTGTGTCCCCTGAACATGAATCAATTCACCTTAATTTAAAGCTACTGAACATGTTAATTATCAAGACGGGCAAGCTGATACCATCACATTTAATGCTTAAACAGTATAGTGGAGGCGAAATGAGAGCTCATCAATGATTTCGTATCCAAAGTACATTACGCACTGTATTTGCCCTACGTATTCGGACAGATAGGCCTAAGCAAACAGTGTATACCCTGAAACAGGGTCTACACTGTTTGTCACCTATCATGTGGTTTCTGGTAACACTGAAAGGTAAAACTAATGGATTTTTTCAGGTTTTGGGACAAAGCTGGTAAAACATTTAAACATACGAGTACTTAGAGTAAATACAATACATACCCTAAGTACTTTTCTAAGACGCATTATGACGTCAGTGCGTTTCTGATTAGCATATACAGTAGACTATCGTTATCTCGAAGTCCAATGAGCTGTATCTCGACATATCAGATTTGCAGAAATGAGGAAAATTAAATCGAACAACCACATTTCACGAATAAATATGTGATTTGACTCCTGAAGTTAGAGATATATTGAACATATTGTTGAAAAGAGGAGAATTTCTCCCTTTTCCACAATATTTTGTTACCTTTTGTTAGATTTCCATGTTAAAACAGGGACCAGATTTTCATTTCGAGATGAGCGGTTATTAGAGATAAGCGAAGTCGAGATAACGAGAATCGACTGCACTTCAACAGCCATTGCATATTTACAGCATTGAAATATTACCTCTGATTGGGCCTGTATAAATATATAACAAATACTGTTTCTGGAACAAACAATATGCACTCCTTTGCGTATTCACCCACAAAAGATGAATTTATGCAAACTATAATGTACTATGGCAACATATAAGTTTAAACCACGTGACAGCATTTAGTGTCTCGGAGGCAAGAATAAGGAGCAGTAATATTTGAAGTTAAGCTATTGGGCACAATTACATAATGTGCAATCACAACTGAAAACATGAAAGCAACACAGGTACGGGTCAAGTGTTCCATGATATTAAAATGCCGAAACGCCACACTGTCAATGAAATACATTTAAGAAAATCTTTTGATAGGGTAAATATAAACACCAGCAAACCATTCGACTCTGTTATCGCTGTTACAGTCACTTTGCTTGTTATATAATGTATAAAACTGAAAATATAGAATCAAACGTATGTATACATTTTTAAAAAAGTCCGATTTTTTTATTTATTTTTTTTTTATTTTTATTTATTTTTATTTATTTTTTTATTTTATTATTATTTTTTATTATTAATCCTGCACAACTTGTTGATATTTTAGGTAGCATGATATGGTTAATTTTAGGTTTGACTAGACACTTGTTGAAGTGCACCAAAGATAACAATCGAATTTCAGTGTAAACAATTAATTAGCTTTACCAGTTACAAGTTGATATATTAACCCTTTCATCCCCGGACCAATGCAGATACCTGTGCAAACATAGCAGATTCGAGCCGTCTCATCTGGATCTACACTGTTTGCCATTCTGTTTTTTTTTTTTTTTTTTTTTTTTTTTTTGACTGAAACCTCTATTTGCAATAATGCATGTGTCCAAAGTCAGAGATGGAGGAGTGTACTTTAGCAGCTCAGGGGTGAAAGGGTTACTAAAAGCACAATACTGTATTTACCCTAATAATTTGGATACCGAGAGCTTTAGCAATCAGTGTATTGTACCATATTCCAAAAGAGAAATGGTCCAGATCAGTCTGTACATGAGCCATCTCTGTTCTTTTATATAGTCTACTGTAGCCATTGATTCTACAAGTGGTGACAGAATGCCCTGATCAGACTACGCATATGCACAGTCTGATCTGGAGTTTGTAGTCTGCATAATTCATTATCGTGCTATCATTGTAAAAAGATACCATAGCCCAGTAAGCATTCTTTATAAATCTATAGCGGGCCGTTATCGGCCCGTCAGGGTAGCTGACGGGCCGATAACGGCCCGCTATAGATTTATAAAGAATGCTAGCTGGGATATTCTCCCGAAATATTCGGATGTATTCATTTTTGCAAACTATAACGTTCTAAAAGGCAACTCAGCAAGTATTTTTAGAGACATCGGTGGGTGGTAAATGGACTTGTTTAGCATAAAAGTTATGGTGTACGAATATTTAGATTAATTACATCATAAGACATATCGGATCACACAGAAACAAAATTGTTGTATTTGAAAACGGGTATGTCTAGTGTTATACTGTTCAGGCAACCGATTAATCACGTGACATAGAATTTGATTTTAACCCATTTGCGAACTGCGAATACACAAATCAGTCTATGCATACCATTTCTTATCACGACGTTTTGCTTACAGGACTTTTGGATACTATTAAAACTTCTTACAAAATGCTGAAAGCGGATGCCTAAGCTAATATGGGTTTCCGTTGCTCGCAAATGTGTTAAGATGCGTTGTTACTTTACCTCGTCCCCTCCAAACTGCAACAAAACTTTGCTGGTATCTTCCATTTGTATATCTCAAAGTCAACTAACATCCGATTCTAAACAGTTACGAATAATTTATAACATCTTGTTGCCAAATTATGACACAGTCAGTCGTTTTGACTCACTTTGGGTTTGTACTGAAACATGCTTTTTTATAAAGGAGACTGGATACAAACGATTTACAAGAAAGACCACTACTTTTCTGGCTTCCTGCACACCAACCCGTTTTGAAAAGGAGCCTACTCTTACAGGAAAGGATTTGCTCCTAAATGGAGCAAATTCTTTCCTTTTACAGAAGGCTCGTTTTCAAAAGGGAGACAAGACGGTTTTTAGCAAGTTGCCTGCCCCGAAAGTATAATCACTTAGATTCAGTCCTGAAAAACGGTTTATCCTAAAGGAGGGAATTTGCTCCCAAGTGAAAAATATTGCTTCCGATTAGACTAGATCCCTTTTCATAAGGGAGACAAAACAGTTTTGACTGAGTTGACTCCCCTGAAAGTGTTTCCAATCTTCTTAAGAAAGAGCCAAAACGCACAGTAGATTCTGACTGACACATGACATCCTTATCACAAGAGACAGCACTGGTCCAGGTAAAGTGACAACTTCAGCAAAAATTTGACTTAGTTTTATCTTTGATCATTGTTTGACTTTTAGGCGGCTTTTGCTCTTATAGCAATCGTGTAATTAATTGAGGCGAGTTTATTGAGTAAACACAGTATGTGATTTTTATGCTAAATATTAAATACCACGTAAATGAATAATTAAAAAATTATAAAATATCTTCTGAGTGTCTCTTTTACCTTAAACCTCGACTAACCTAATTCCCATTAGTGTTTTAATCAGCAGACAATGTTTCAAATTAATCAACTTCACTTCACGTGGAATATGACACTCTTATCAAGTTTCTTCTAAACATTATTATGTAAACAGAAAGCTACTGGAATGTAATTGGACGCAAAAAAAAATCAATTTAATGACAATAGATGTTATCCATATTTCAGTTCTGTTGTTAGTCACTCGCTCAGCGTGGTACTGTATAATTAAACTGAAAACATTGATTTTTTAAAGAAAATTATAGTTTGGAACATCCGTTGAATGTTTATATTACCAAAAAAAAAAAAAAAAGAACAAAGAGCTCTGAATATTTACTACTGCGACATTTCCTCTTTAGAATTTGATTTTTCAGTTTGTTTGTTGTTTGATGTTTTGTTGTTGTTGTATTTTTTGTTTGTACTCTTATCATTATTACTTTTGGTCTGCCATTATTATTTTTACTATTATTGTTGTTTTTGTTGTTGCACTTAAATAACGTATCAGAGCAAAATATGTTATTCTAAATAATGACGTAGCTACGAACGAAAAAGCTTAGCGAAAAGGCTTTCGAGTAGTAGTAGGTCCGGTAGAATAGATGTAAAGTGCAAAAAGGAAAAAAGAATCAATCGTATTGCGGAGATAAAATAGAAACAATTTTTATTTGGTTTTAAGAATCTGAATCATAAAATAAAAGATGTATCAGCGTACCCCATTTATCACTAAACATTTTCAATGATAGACTGGTTAACACACGTAACTGACGTAATGATGTCATTTGTGTTCATGTAGTTACTGTCATTCATGGTGATGACGATGAAAATTATGATGATGTGATGATCTGTTTCACAAAGCCTCGAAAAAGGACCAGAAGATGACTATATCAATTATATACACCAGAATTATGAAATAAATAAAGTACCAGTTTGTTCAGTTTTTTTTTTTTTTTTTTTTTTTTTTGCCAGGCTAGCATAAGTCTATGTACAGATAGTCAATGGGTACCGCTGTAACTTGACTACACAGTGTTCATGCTGCTGTCACAACAACTGGCTGCTTTAACTCAACAGTGATAACAAAATTAACATTAAATATTGGGATGAATTAAGAATCTATTAAGTATTATGTTTAACGTTCTGTGTGTGCGTGTGCGTGTGCGTGTGTGTGTGAGAGAGAGAGATAGAGAGAGAGAGAGAGAGAGAATGAGAGAGAAAATTTTGATCTGTAACATTTGCCCTGCCAACCTTTTCGAAGTGAGGCCACTCTAGCAAAGTGACCTCCCATGGAGATTGAATCATTCATCTTACGTGACTATTAGCTTAGTTCAGGAAAAAACGAACTCGTCATTACTGCTTGGTTGAGCTTAAATGGCAAAAAAAAAAAAAAAAAAAAAATACATACAGCAAGGAAAAAAACAGAATAGATATTTATTTATCTCACATGTAAAATAGCAGAAGCTTACATTTCCAATCATTTAATTTAGTGCTTGGAAATGTAAGCTTCTGCTATTTCGGGTCCAGTATTCCGGGTCCAGTAAAAGCCCAGTCATTTGTTCACTCTGTCGGCCTCTCCTTAAGATACTGAAGTTTGATTAAAGTCGAGTTGAGATTCTTAAAGAAAGCACACTTTAAGCTGATTCAAAGGGACACTATACCAGCTTAAAGTAATTTGATTCCTATGTACAGGAATATCTTCTGAAAGGCTGAGACTACTCGAAAAGGAAACGAGTTATTCCCAGAGAACAGCAAGTTCTTTCCTTCAGTAATACCCTTCATAAGAAGATATGTTTTAATTCTTCATGGCGCAAACCATAATGCCGCAAAATACACACAAATCAATCGCACAGAGAGAGAGCGAGAGAGAGAAGGCATACATCATTAGTAGGATAGGATACTGACAAAAGGAGGTAAACCGCATATGTAATAGATGTACGTTGTGCATATATATTGTCTTCCTTTCTTCACTGCCAACAGCTATATGAATAAACATGATACGAGACAGAATAAAACCTAACTACAAGTAACAAGTGCCGTTAAAAGTGGAGAAATGGTAGATGCTCTATCGAGAATCTTAAAAATAAACTGGTTTACGATTAGACTGTTGCTAATCAAAGTCCTAAAATATAAATACAAAATCAAACCTTAAAGCGCTAAGCAAAATTGCCGCAGACGACATTCTGAATGAATTTTCTATTATTATTTTCAGAGCAAATAAGACTTGGCAGTTCATGTGAAAGGCAAATATTATTATATGTATTTTTTTTTTCTGAAAAGAAAAAGAAATGTCGTCAGCTGCAGTGCGATCAGCTGATCGCACTGCAGCTGACGACATTTTTTTTCAAAGTTAATAATAGTGGAACCTCACTATCGGTCACTTCTCTATAACAGCCAGTTTTATGCCAGCCAAATGGTAGGTGTTGTAAAGGGGTCCCACTGTAATTATTATAACTTAAATTCTAATGTTATTAGCTTATTACGGGACTAATCCAGAACCGTTGTGTAACAGATTCAAAATATTCACGGTTTTGCCTTGTTCATCTGCCTTGTTCGAGCAAATACTATAGATACATCAATCGTTCATCTGTGATCCAATTAACCCTAGTCCTGCTGAACTCGGATATACCCTACCTTTGCAAACAGTATAATCCAGGTCAGTTGGCTTCTTCAGATCTGCACTGTTTGCCTTTAAGTATGTGAATATATATCAAGAATCTGGATCAAGTGCTCTGATTGGCTGAAAATTAGAAGAGGGCATGGCATCTTATTCAGCAGGACAAGGGTTAACATCATACTGTTGTACTGTGTAAAATAGTAAGGATGTCCGAGAAGAGCCACTGTCACAGAACATAGCATCACGAAAACACGCCTATATAATTTTGACCCCCTTAAACCCCACTTTTATATAGTAAAACTGGGGTTTACAGGGGGTATACATTATTTTTCTTATTTTGCTAAAACACGTAGATTGTGGGTACTCGTTAGAACCGCCTCGCCGAGGCGGTTCTAACGAGTACCCACAATCTATGCTTTGAGCAGGAACATGAAAAATATCAGAATTTTTTATCTGAAAATTTTCCTATTTTGGTTGTAAAATTTTCAATATATTTGAATAGGCGTGTTTTTGTAATGCAACCTGAGACACTAAGAGAAGAATAATTGACGTGTGTAAACAACTTCCTAGAGTGCTGATCAGCTGGATAAAATGTGAGTTTATTTACTTATTTTGTGTTTTACTGAAAATCGGAGAATATCATATGCTGAGATAAACGTTCCAAATTGTTATAACACTTTTTTTCTCGAGATTTCATTTTTGGCGACCAAAAATCATGCATTGAACAATAAGCACCGAGGCAAAGGATGCAGATGTTATGACACAAGTCGGTGTATAACCATTGGATATTGCACGCCTTTTAATAGGTTTATGCAAAAATGAGATGTTTCGTTTTTCAGGTACAGGTTGAAAAACTTCGATGCGTACCAGTTGACTTGCGGCGTACAATTTAACTAATGAATATATATAGGAGGTGCTCGATCGAGTTTCTTGAATTCGATGAATAAGGAAAATTGGGTTACAAATAAATAATCAAAGCTATCGACGGTGTTTAAATGTTTAGAACAGGCGACTTTTCTTGTTTTTTTTTTTTTTTTTTGTTTTTTTTTTTTGAAAATGTATGCGATTGCACAGTAAATTCGATTAGCTACATTGTACTCCACCGGTCAAATGGTACGCATAGAAACTTTTTCTCTTTATATTGGAAGCGAATTACTTTGTTAAGCAAAATTGTGTGATAAACTGACTTATTTAAAATGGGCTTGAATTTCAGTTGCAAATGTCTTGGAGTTAAGGTTTAAATTGCCTTTCATGGATAGTTTGAATTACGGTAAGGCATGCCCAAGCCATGATTTGTTTACGCCAAAAAGGATATCTGTATAAGTCCTCCGATATTTTCTATGATCCTTGTGTCAGGATTATCTACATTCATTGCCATAGCATATGACATTTTCCGATTTTCGACAAAAAAGTAAAATGAAAACATAAAGTTAAGGTAAACGTAATAACCTTCGCCTCTGATGTTTGTTTACATACAGTCAACTTGTCTACCGGAATAGGTCAATATTGTTCAATAGTACTCCGATGGCGTACAAGTTGACCGATTCCCAGGCGTGCATGTGCATTAACCCATATAAGCCTGGCGTCCCATAAAAGGGACACTGTTTGCATTGTTCAGATATTTCTACAAAACATCATAATAATAAAAACTAACCCGACACCCCTTATATAGGAAACGAACCTATCTTAAGAATTAAAGTAGAAGAACCCACTCGGCATAAATGGGTTAGCGAAACCACGTGCCGATATCAGAATCAACAGAATCTGTACATTAACTGTATTTCAGTGAAATGTATAAAGTGACAGAACAACGGTAGCCTATTTACCCTAAATATTCGGACACCTTAGCTCTTTAACGTATTTGTTCTAAATGTTGAACAAGTCCATATAACCACCTGCTAGTCTTTCTAAAATTGTTGAATGAGTGGCATACTGCGTAATTATCCTTGATTTTTTGGCACCTGTCAGTCCCAAAAATATGGTAAATACGGTAATTCCTGAGGTTAGATTGCGGTTTTGCCTGTTTATAAACAACAACTTTCGCATTGCTGATACTGACTTTGGAAAGTAGAAATGAGAGTGGATCACGACACAATAATGTCTTCCTTCAGATACCGTATTGACCCCAAATAATCGGACAGGGTGACCTGGACAAATAGTGTAAACCCTGATCAGACGCCGCGTTCTGCGGCGTCTGATCAGGGACTACATTGTTTGCAACTTGTCCAGCAAGGTTCAGATACAACAGGTTGTAAAATATACCCGTTGAATTTTTAGACGTGGTAAAGGAGTAAAGGTATCTGAATGCTTAGCGTAAATACAGTATTATCATCGAAGTACACTCTGAACTTTGATCAATTTAGTGTAAATTATTGATCAGGTTTGTTTTTATGAAGAAAGAAAAAGGCAAACGTAGGTATACACCTTTGATAAATTATAGATGAATCTGGTCATGCAAGGAATGACATTGGTGCATATGCGAATACAATAGTACGAGATCAGCTTACGCACCCGGAAAGACTTTCTCTCCAGTAATTTCAGTGGAATCCAGTTTTTTTTCTACAGATGTACTGCAATGTTCCAGATTAGTCTAAATGCATGTGCAGCTTGATCTTGGATTTCTATATTCGCTTTCGCACATATGTTAACATCCCTATAGTAATTTTTCTGCGGATCCGAAATTAGCGTTATAAATGTAAAGACTACTACTACAACTTATATACTTACAAATTATTATTATTATTTTTAATATTATTATCAATAATAATAATAATAACAATAATAATAGTATACGACTTTATGGTCTAATCTAACCCTTGCCAAGGTCAGACACTACAGAATGTGATCTCTGATCTGGGCCTGCATATTTGCCATGAGTTTAGCAATTTACGAGAACAGAAACAATTATGGCAGATTATATACAACAAGCGATCAAATCACATGACGGACGGGTCCAGCAAAGACAACACGTTTGATCACAGCAGATATGCACATATGAACTATTTGTCAATTGCTACTGGTTCCAACATAACAGAAAGGAGAGACATTGAGAAAAAAAAAGCCGATGTCTTTTGTGTGTGTGTGTGTGTGTGTGTGTGTGTGTGTGTGTGTGTGTGTGTGCTTTTTTTAAGCAGGTCAGCAAGTCTAGTTGAGTTATCAAAGTGTCCCAGTTATCAATGTTCCTCTGTTTATATATGCGTTATTTGGAATAGCTGATGCTCTTATAAGACAGTTAATTGTCATGACACATTGTGCAGATCTTTATCAAACACCGCATTTTATAGCATCTGGTCTGGTGCTGCAATGCTGGGAAGGGTTCTTTCTGATGCTAAGCGTTAAAAATACGAAAATGTGCTTTAACAGAATGGGTCAACGAAAGGAAAAACAAATGACAACCCATACTGCTGTAATATCTATTTTGCATGTGGGACATCATTAACTTTCGTACAACCTCAATTTTCACTATCAATAATTAACCAGAATCAAGTTAAATTGAGTTAAACAATAACCTATTCTAATGCACGTGTGTATGTAATACGACGTCTGAATGGATAACGTCAAAACTTTGCGACGGTATATTCTGCGATATTTTGCCGGAAACCCCACGTCATCAAGTAGCGTTGCTTTTCATTGGCTGGCACTTGCTCAAAGCACTTCGAGGGTTGAGCGCAAGACTATGGTAACTCAAACATATTTTTGAAACCCTTGTTTAGGGGCAAATTTGACCCCTTTGTAAACAATGCAAATTTAGGTGCCATTGCTCATACGAGCAATGGCACCTAAATTTTCATTGTTTACAGAAAGAAATGTTGTAATCTTCATTACGCCTTCATGGTGAGGAGATTAAGTTTGGGGAAAAACAACCATCTGACTTACGTCAGTCTTGCGCTCAACCCTCGACTGGTCGCTTTGTGCAAACAGTATATTATTTTAAACAAATCAAATGAATAAAAAAAATAATTAAAACAAGCATTAGAGACTCCTCGGGGGTTTAAAGCTGACGAAGTGCATAAGAATGGTGATAACCGTTATAAAAATTTCATCTGGGGAGGTATATCGTCCGTTTTACTATAGGAAAATTCCTTTTGTACGATATACTTCCCCAAATGAAAATGTTCAATATAGTTATCCTCTGAATGTATATTGCATTAAATCTGATAAAAGAAAAGTTTCGCGGACAGTATATATACGTTAAGAACGACAAAATCGAAGAAAATGTATGATGTTTAGCAAATTGAAAAAAGTTATTAATCGAGCCATCAAGCTTGGCAGCAGAAAAAAAACATGAATGAACATTAGTAGCAAAAACATGAAACCTGCAAAACATATAAAATATCATAAAGGTATATTGTGTTTGTAATCCTCGACTTGTTGAAAGTGAAGATTATCACATGTGCGCCAAGCAAAGACTAATATTTCATATATGCGTAGGCTGGTCTTGACCGCCATTGTCTACATGCATTTTATTGTTGCTATTGTTGTTTTGTTTTTCGTTTTATTTTTGTTTTAGAAATAAGAAAATCTATCTATCTTCGGACATGTAAATTTTGTTTTGGCAAGTGAAGTTTGGCCATTTATTTGTCCATAGTCAAGTATTAAATTTTGATGGTTCCTCAGTTTTACATAAGTGATTATTTAAAAGAAATTGTAACACAAAATAACACTACATCGAAGACAGAACGAACAGACGAAGAGGAACTGAAACAGAAATACCGCCTTAGAACGCAGACTTTGTTATTCTAGTGATAGCCTGACGATAATATGTAAATTGCACTGGAAGACGATTGACTGGACTCAGTGGAGCCGGTGAATGGCAATCATGGCCCAGTTGTTCAAAGCGTCGTTAGCTTAACGAGCTCGTTTAGGGTCATTTCGTTAACTGTTTTAGCGGATTCAATATACAATAATCTGATATTTTTTGCTAAAAAATGTGAGTAGCTTTTGCACTGCAAAAGCTACTCACATTTTTTCAACAAAAAAAAAATCAGCATATTTGCGTATCACTCGATGTAAATTTTAACGATTCGTTAACTAACCACGTCGTTAGCTTTGAACAACTGGGCCCATATCTCTTGGAAAGAAACATTGCGTTTGTACTGAGTCTAGTGAATGGCAATCATATCTCTTGGAAAGAAGCCTTGCGTTTGTACTGAGTCCATTGAATGGCAATCATATCTCTTGGAAAGAAGCCTTGCGTTTGTACTGAGTTCAGTGAATGGCAATCATATCTCTTGGAAAGAAACCTTGCGTTCGTACAAAACATACAGATTGATCTATCTCATCAGTCACCAAAGTAGGGCAATGATGATGTAACCAGTTAACAGATACAGATCAGACCCCGGAATGAATAACTGCAGAGGATCAGACTCCAGCCCCAATCAGAGATATTTGTTGAGGAACAGATTCCAGCCCCAGTCAGAGATAACTGCTAAGCATCAGATTCCAGCCCCAGCCGGAGATAACTGCTGACAATTAAGTTTCCAACCCCAGTCGGAGATAATTGCTGAGGAATCGATTCCAGCACCATCCAGAGATAATTGCTGAGCAACAGATCCATTTTAGCAAGAGGTAATTGCTTAGGAACAGATTCCAGCACCAGCCAGAGATAACTGCTGAGGAACAGATCAATTTTAGCAATATGTAATTGCTTAGGAACAGATTTCAGCACCAGCCAGAGATAACTGCTGAAGAACAGACTCCAGCCCCAGCCAGTTAACTGCCGAGGAGCAGATTCCAGACCCAGCCAGAGAAAAATGCTGAGGAACAGATTCCAGTCTCAGCAAGAGGAAACTGCTGAGAAACAGATACCAGTCCCAGCTAGAGATAACTACTACGGAACAAATTCAAGTCGCAGTCGCAATCACAGATAACTACAGAGGAACAGATTCCAGCCCCAAACAAAATTTCTGCTGAGGAACAGACTCCAGCCTCAACCAGAGATAACTACTGAGGAACAGATCAGCCCAAGCCAGAGATTACTGTTGAAAGAAGATTCCAGCCCAAAAAATTATGATAACTACTGAGTAACCAATCAGCCCAAGCCAGAGATAACTGTTTAAGAGTAGATTCCAGCCCAAAAATGGGTAAGAGAAAACTGCAGAAGAACAGAATCCAGTCAGAGCCAGAAATAACTGCTGAAGAACAGATTCCAGTCCCAGCCAGAGAAAACTGCTGAGGAATAGATTCTAGTCCCAACCAGAGATAACTGCTGAACAGATTACAGCCCCAGCCAGAGGTAACTGCTGAGAAACAGTCAAGTTCCAACCAGAGAACTGCTTAGGAACAGCCCGGCCAGAGATAACTGCTGACAAACAGATTCTAGCCCCAGCCAGAGATAACTGCTGAGGCAGAGATAACTGCTGAGGAACAGATTCAAGCCCCAGCCAGAGATAACTGCTGAGGAACAGATTCCAGCCCCAGCAAGAGATAACTTCTGAGGAACAGATTCCAGCCCCAGCCAGAGATAGCTATTGAGGAACAGACTCCAGCCAAACAAGAGATAACTGCTCAGAAACACTCCAGCCCCAGCCACAAATAAGTACTGAGGAACAGAGTCCAGCCGGAGTAATTGCTGAGGATTAGATTCCAGCCCCGGCTAGAGGTAACTGCTGTAGAACTGAGTCCAGTCCTAGCCAGAGTTTAGTACCCTTTCCAAAGCTGCAAACATTATCTTTCTAGCTTTTATACTTTGTAAGTTATTTGGTGTTAAGCAAAGTCACCCCACTGTGAAATGTAACACTGCAAAAATCATTTTCATATAATATCACATCAAATGCAGCCTAGAAGTTGTACAAATAAAGTGAATTCTTATAACAATCTATCTTCCCAGCTAGCATTCTACGTAAATCTATATCGGGCCGTCATCGGCCCGTCAGCTACCCTGACGGGCCGATGACGGCCCGATATAGATTTACGTAGAATGCTGACTGGGTTAGTAATATAAGATATGTGGGTGCATTAAAACCTGTCTATGCTATATCATTCTGCCCATAGTAACGTAGGTACAATTTCAATTAGCTTCATACTGTCTGCTTAGGTAGTTTTTTGTATTGTATTCTGCATCAAAATTTAGTTCCCGTGTTTTGTATCATTTAGAAGTATTTCCAAAACTGCAATTTTAATTCTACTATTCGCTATTCTTTGTCAGTTATATATATTTATTCAATATAATAGTTAATAAAGTTGATCTGCATCAATGTCACTTTTGCATAAAATACTGAATACTATTCTGAAGTTTTCAATGTATGATATATGCTCATAATTTCTTTATGTTTAAATAAAATATCAACAGATGAATTATATGTTAGACCATCACATGACTTTGCTTAATAAGTTATCAATGGTAAAATCTGTAACACCTTAATGTCTAAATTTTAAGGGATTTTTGTCTGTCTCTGTAAAGGTCTTTACCTTAACTTTTACTTTTGAGTTATAACTCGGATTTAGAGTAAGATTTTTCAGAATGAAAATGCCACATTTTCGCCTTATTTATTCTGTTACATTATCCGGTATGTTACGCAGATAATTCATTTATCTGCAATGTAGCTAACCATTGCATATCAACTCAAGAATTTTATTGGTATATTAAGAAGAGCCAAATTATAGCTTGCTTCCCTAATGTTTGTTAATGATTTTTGTTTATGACCTTCAAATCTATTTTTAAAACATGGTTAATAATGCAGCTGACCACAAATTCTTTCTGTTACATGTTTAATGTATGTAACATAAACATTATTTCTGATAAACAATATTGGTACAAGCATAGTCTCATGCTAAAAAATGCATGTATATAATATCATAGAAGCATTTACATGTAGTCCTGATTAAAACAAAATGTTCACGATCATAAGCTGCCGTAGGGAATATAGGGCCTGTGAATACAGCAATGACTAGTCAATGTCTTCCTTGTACACTCAATGGATAGCAAAGGACCTCAGCTTTCTTCATGCAGACTGCAAAAACCTTAGCAGACAAATAGGCTGATCTGAGTCTTCGACAGGTGCACAAGTCAATTGTTAGTTTTGTCATGCTGCGACTAAAGTACATTAAGATAATATCAAGCAAATCAAATAACATTGCCTTACAGTAATGATTTCTCCTGAAACAAACAGTGTTGCTTTATCACTTAAATATAAGAAAACAATAATCCTTAACGATACATGTGTATCATTAGGCAAATTTAGAAAGATGCAAAACACAATGAAATTCAGTATATATTAGAGAAATTCAGTGACTTTAGCACCTTTAGAGATTAACTCCACCAAAAATGGTATACATCTTCTCATCTGTTCCATGCATATATTCGTACATATTTTCTTTTATAACACCGGTACTTAGTTAAAACTCATGAACAAAAATCAGGCCAATATTGTTGGCTATAATTATCTGTAGTCAGCATTACATATTTACATATGACTTTGAAATCAACTCTATGAAAGGACCTAGAAAAGCTATTCTTAGTGTCAGAATATGGATTCTAATAAACGTCAAAAATATTGCCTTTGAAACAAAGAACAAACTTCGGATCAGAAAATGGGAGTCTCGGTTTTATTAAGGCTCTTCATATGCAGTAAAGAAGTTGTATTCTAAGCACCAGAGTATGTCTAAAAATATATAAATTTGAAGATTGACTAATGTCTGTGCAGAAGCTAAACGGTCTTAAAAAACATGGGGTTTTAATTCTAGTAACGACAATTCATTGTTTTGTCTTATTTAGGTAAGGTCTGTATTTCAATGCACAATAAAAGTTGTAACAGTCTCAGTTAAGAAATGAAAGAAGTCTGATTAAGAATAGCAGTTACAGTTGTGTTACATACGTTACCAGACATGTTAGGTAAATGATTATATCTGTTAATAGAATTGTATATTGGTAGTAAACTATCCACCTTAACAGAATCATTGATCATCAGCAGGTACTAGGTCATTGTCATGTCTAAAATTGCAATGAAAATAAAGGTGAGCATAAAATACCTAATCACATCTTGGCATCAAAATAATCTAGTATTAAATGGTATATCAGGGGTAGGGACCGAAGAAAGTTTCTTTTATATCTCATTATAGTTTCTTGGCAGCTAAATCTAATTCAGACTCTGCTAAGGCATATAAAGTTCAGAGACACAACCAATCCTATTAGTTTTGTTATATTATCACCATTAATATAAGGCTCAGCTACACAACCAGCTGTTTTACACTATCACAATTTTGACGATTAAGTACACATTGTGGAGGTCCATTATAAAGTAACAAAGAGAATGCAAATCGTTAAGATTAATATTGTTGTGTGTTATTCTCATTTCTCATATCACTAATATAATTTATATTAAGATTTTTGTATGAATTTTTATCTATAATGGTTTTCTTATCACTGTATAGATGATAAATAATAAGATTAATATTGTTGTGTGTTATTCTCATTTCTCATATCACTAATATAATTTATATTAAGACTTTTGTATGATTTTATATCTATAATGGTTTTCTTATCACTATATAGATGATAAATAATAGTTATAATTATTTAATGAGTTTGTCATCAAATTTTATTATGTATGACTGACCTATATGTGTCGTTTTACATGGGTTTTATGATAAGCAGATGTTTTTCAAACAAACTGTCTTATAGCCAGCATAAAACGTTTAATTTTATACACTGTGGCAACAGAGAAGTATCAGGATGTGTATGCTGTGCACTTGGCTGCATCTTAGAGATGACTTAAAATTGCAGCGTAGTGTTGATATATGTGTGATGCTATTATCATCGTGATTACATTTTTAAAATCATGAAATATTCTCCTTGAGTAATCATGAAATAGTTCTCCTTGAGTAATGTGCCCTCAGAATTTTGTTTTCACTTTATTCATGCTTTTGAGTTGATATTAGGAAAGCATACAGTATTTTTATTAATAGGGTGTTACGAGCCAGGCGTAATGAGAAAGAAATGAAAGTGAAACCAGCAACAAGCTTTAAATTATTAACAATATTTATTCCACAAAAAAAATAAGACAAGATTCAAAACAAAAGAATGTAAGTAGACAGTACCTTTCAAGTTTATGTCACAAAGTCCCTCTGAAATAATCCATGAGAATTTATAAAACAAATCCTTTGAATATCAGTTTCTGATCCCACAATTTAATGTTCCTGAATTCAGAATTTAAGTCCAGAATGAATAAAATAGTAAAGTAATCCAGTATAGAATAATTTCCAGTGAAAGTATACAAAGATGCCCAGATGAAAATCTTTTCTCCTTATATAATATCAAAGAAGGTTCTAGAAAAAGAATTTGCTACAAGCATCTCTTATTTTCCAGTTCCAATCAAGAAACTTCTAAATCTCCCATGACATTCCAAAAACAACTCAGTCCAGAATCAAGGACGTAAACATCATGTTATTGTAAACATGTTGTTCTAGAAAGTTATTTTTGGAAACATAGTAAATAAAGCTATTTATGGAAACATAGTAAACATGTTGTTTAAAACAATTGAACACCCTGTTATATAACACTTCCCCTCTTCAGGGAAAAGAAAGATTTATGTAATAAAGCTTTCTTTTGCCATAAAATTATCATAAAATAAAATACTGATAAAGGCAATTATTATCTTATATACAGCAAGTTACAGGAAACCACAGATCAAGACATCATGCTCTGGACAAGGCATCAGGAATAATATTATCTTTTCCCCTGATATATCTGATGTCAAGATTGTATTCCTGTAACAACAGGCTCCATCTGAGCAACCTCTGATTCTTGTTTTTCATCTTATGTATGAAAGTCAGTGGATTGTGATCACTGAAAACAACAATAGGTGAGGACGAAGAAGTCAGATAAACTTCAAAATGTTGAAGAGCAAGAATGAGAGACAAACATTCTTTCTCTACTGTAGAATAATTCTTTTGATGTTTGTTAAACTTTTTGGAAAAGTAACAAACTTGATGATCCACACCATTGTCATCCTCTTGCAGTAATACACCACCTGCACCAACATCACTCGCATCTACTGCTAACTTGAATTCTTTATTAAAATTTGGTGCCAAGAGAACCGGCTCACTTCTCAGTATGGCTTTCAGTTTATCAAAGGCATTCTGACAATCACTGGTCCACTTAAACCTCATTCTTTTACTAAGTAAATTAGTCAGTGGTTCAGCAATGACAGAAAAATTATTACAGAATTTTCTGTAATAACCGGCCATACCAAGAAACCTCATCAGTTGTCTTTTGCATATGGGCACCGGAAAATTTGAAATAGCTTCAACTTTAGCCTCTATAGGTTTAACCTGACCATGACCCACAACATGTCCTGGAAATGTTAAAGTTGCATGACAGAATTCACTTTTAGCAAGGTTTATTGTCAATTTTGCTTCACTTAGTTTATCAAAGAATGCTTTGATAGTTCCAAGATGGTGATTCCATTCATCACTGTATATGATGGCATCATCGATGTAAGCATCGCAATGCTCGATTCCAGCTATTATGGTGTTGATTAAGCGTTGAAATGTTGCTGGAGAGTTTTCATTCCGAAAGGCATTACTTTATAGTGATATAATCCATTAGGAGTAGCAAATGCTGAGACCTCTTTGGCTCTTTCTGTGACAGGAATTTGCCAAAATCCTTTCAGAAGATCAAATTTAGTTATATATTTTGAATTTCCAACTTTGTCAATACATTCATCCATTCTTGGTATGGGAAAAGTGTCTGTTTTACTCAAATTATTGACCTTCCTGTAATCGGTGCACATCCGATATGTTACATCAGGTTTTGGAACAAGAATGCAAGGTGAACTCCATTCACTTTGACTTGGTTCAATAAAATCATTGTCCAGCAAATACTGAATTTCCTCCTTAAGATATTTTTGTTTTGTTGGGTTCATTCTATATGGATGTTGTTTGACAGGTTGTGAGTCCTCAACATTCACATCATGATAAATTTTGTCAGTCCTTGTAGGAATGTCCGGAAATAAGTGTTTATATTGATAAATTAACTGTTTCAGTTCTTTTCTTTGGACTGGATCTAGGTGTGAAAGTTTCTAGTCGAGATCCTTTAGAATGTCAGAATTCTGAAGTTTTGATGAAGCAGGATCAGATTTGGTCAAGTTTATGTCTTCAGAGTTCATTTCACTTTGTTCTTGAGGGACCGAACTAACAACACTAATTGGTGTAACAGAAGAGCTATCCCTATCTATGTATTGTTTAAGCATGTTAACATGACATAACTGTTTTTGTTTGCGTCTCCCAGGAGTGTTAACAATGTAATTTACATCATTTATCTGTTTATCTACAGTGTAAGGGCCGTAATACCTGGCTTGCAATGGTTTGCCAGGAATAGGCAAAAGAGCAAGTACCCTGTCTCCAGGCATGAATTTTCTTTCTTTTGCATTTTCATCATACCAATGTTTCATTTTCCTTTGTGCTGACTTAAGATTGGTCCGAGCAGCCTCACAAGCTCTAGTCAGTCTGTCTTTAAAATATGATACATACTGAAGTAAGTTCAGAGAACTGTCATTATTTGAGAGAAATTTCTCTTTCAAAAGTTTCAAAGGTCCACGCACAGTGTGGCCAAATACCAGCTCAAATGGGCTGAAACCAAGAGATTCCTGAACAGATTCTCTAACAGCGAACAACAACAAATGGATGCCCTCATCCCAATCTTTTTCAGTATCAAAGCAGTATGATCTGATCATATTTTTCAGTGTCTGATGAAATCTTTCAAGGGCACCTTGACTTTCAGGATGATAAGGTGACGATTTATATTGAGTAATGCCCAACTCTTGCATCACCTGTTGAAAAATTCCAGACATAAAATTAGAGCCCTGATCCGACTGAACAGACTTTGGGAGACCTACAAATGTAAAAAAAACTTTACCAAAGCCTTAACAATGTTCTTAGTTTTAATATTCCTAAGTGGAATGGCTTCTGGGAAACGTGTAGAAGCACACATTATAGTGAGAAGATATTCATTACCTGACTTTGTTTTGGGCACGGGACCAACACAGTCAATAATTATTCTGCTAAAAGGTTCATCAAAAGCAGGAATTGGCTGTAAATGAGCTTTTGGTATTGTCTGGTTGGGTTTTCCTACCATCTGACAAGTATGGCAAGATTTACAAAATTGAGAAACGTCAGATTTTAACCCTGGCCAGTAAAAATGGCTAAGAATTTTGTGATAGGTCTTATTTATACCTAAATGACCTGACATGGGAGTGTCATGGGCCAAGTTCAAAATTTCAGGGCGATAAACCCTTGGAACCACTATTTGGTGGTTAACATTCCACTCGTCTTCTGCTGAGACATCAGGGGACGCCATTTTCTCATTAAAATGCCATTTTTGACATAGACACAGACTGGAACTTGATCTATTTCTTTCTCATCAAAAGCTCTTTCAAATAAAGGCAAAATTTCAGGGTCATTATGTTGTTCCTTGCAAAGTTGTGACCTTGACACCAAGTCATGACCTTGACCTTGGTCATTTAACATTGAAGAGTAATGTCTGGACTCTGACTTGTTACGTAACTCTGTCTGTCTGTCAGACAAGCTGGATGAAAGAGAATTTGTAATCTCATGTTTAAAAGACTGACCCAAAAAGGTATCAGTTAAATCAATGTCCCCATCATTCTGTTTTGCTTTCTTTGCCATGACCCTTTGTAACGGCACATGATGGATAAAGATCAGGGATTTCCTGCTCAATGGGATCAGATGGCTGATCAATACAAGGTATGTTAGTCAAAAGTGGGTTTACCACAACCTTATCTCCTGCTAAGTCATTGCCTAACAGTAAGTGAACACCTTTAAAAGGTAAAGAAGGTCGAACACCAACAGCCACTAAACCAGTTACCAAGTCTGAGGATAAATAAATGTTATGAAGAGGAACAATAACAAATCTACACTCTACACCCTGAAAAAGGACACTTGTCCCAGAAGAAGTCTTCTCAGAAAAAGGCAGAATATCTGCTAAAATAAGGGATTGAGAAGCTCCAGTATCTCGTAAGATTTTAATTGGGGTAGACTGGGCATAGTCACTATTTAGTGACACAAAACCATCTGATAAGAATGGTTCATCAATCTCCATAACAGAATCAGTCTCAGGCCTTTCGGTCTGGATAGGATCTTCCTCCTTGACACATGACTGTGGTTTTGACCGTAAAGAGGTAAGGCCTGTAGGTTTAAGCCCCTCTTGTTTTTCTTTCTTTCTTTTCAAATGTAAACATTCAGATATAATATGACCTGTCTTTTTGCAATAATTGCAAATTGGTTGAGATAAGGGATTTTGATCCTTGTTTTCACCAGAAGATTTGGGTTTAGGAGTATATGTTTGGCTATAATTGCCAGATGGATTACTGGGACTATGTTTGGATCCTGACTGTGGGAAAAATGGTCTTCTAGAGGGATTTGACTTATTAATAAAGGAAACTTTATGTGTTAAAGCATAATCGTCTGCAAGTCTAGCTGCAGCTTCCAAAGTTTCAACCTGTTTCTCATCTAAAAAGGACTTAATGTCTGAATTTATACACCTTTTGAACTCTTCTACAAGCATGAGCTGTCTAAGTTTTTCCTGGTCAGAGCCAATTTTCTTTGAAGAACACCATCTGTCAAATAACTGTTCTTTAGTTCTAGCAAATTCAACATGGGTCTGCTCATTTTCTTTCTTACAGTTCCTAAATTTTTGCCTGTAAGCTTCAGGGACCAACTCATAAGCCTTAAGAATTAATTCCTTTACAGTATCATAACTGGAGCTCTGCTCGACAGTCAGCTGAGTATAAATTTCCGGAGCCTTCCCAATTATAACACTTTGCAAAAGCAAGGTCCAATGCTTTTTTGGCCATTTTAAATTTTCTGCAACTTTTTCAAAATGAAGAAAATATTTGTCAACCTCTTTTTCCTGAAATGGAGGAACTAATCTAATGTGTTTGGTAACATCAAAATGAGAGCCAGAGTCTAAAGGTTGCCGTTTTACTGTCATATTTTGCATTTCTAGTTCTTTCATTCTTAAATTAAATTGTCTCTCTCTTTCTTTTTCTTCCATTTCCATTCTTTCTTTCTGCATTTGTCTTTCTTATTCAATTTTAAGTTTTTCCTGCTCTAATCTTAATTTTTCTAACTCAATTTGCTTCTGAATTTCAAGCTTTCGCATTTGCAAACCTGTATGTGTAATGAGAACAAGAGACAAAGCAGAAGAATCTAGTAATTCCTTATCAACCAAAAATTGGACCAAAACATTTTTTATTTCCTGTTTTAACATGGACTTGTTGACGTTAGTCAGTTCATAGTGAGCAGCAATATCCAACAAATCTGACTTTTTGGCCAAATTTAACAGCTCCTGCGAAGGCGCAGCAATAAAAGCTTGAAGGTCAAATGACATGATTGCTTTTTGCTGGTTTTATCAAGCAAATTTATCAATCAGAGTTTATTTTCTGATATTTTTCAAAAGTCAATACTTGCTTTTTTTTTTTTTTTTTTTATTATTATTATATTTTTTTTGGAAAGTCAATACTTGTTTTTTATCAAATAAAGATTTTTATAATTACTGAAATTTTTTAAAAGTCAGTACTTGTTTTATAGCAAACAAATATTATTTTTTCTTTAAAAATCAATATTTGTTTTCTTTAAAAAGCTCAAACTTGTTTTAGCTCAAGAAAATGATCGATCCCGGACAAGCCCCCAATTTCTGTTACGAGCCAGGCGTAACGAGAAAGAAATCAAAGTGAAACCTGCAACAAGCTTTAAATTATTTACAATATTTATTCCACAAAAAAAAAAAAAAAAAAGACAAGATTCAAAACAAAAGAATGTAAGTAGACAGTACCTTTCAAGTTTATGTCACAAAGTCCCTCTGAAATAATCCATGAGCATTTATAAAACAAATCCTTTGAATATCAGTTTCTGATCCCACAATTTAATGTTCCTGAATTCAGAATTTAAGTCCAGAATGAATAAAATAGTAAAGTAATCCAGTATAGAATAATTTCCAGTGAAAGTATACAAAGATGTCCAGATGAAAATCTTTTCTCCTTATATAATATCAAAGAAGGTTCTAGAAAAAGAATTTACTACAAGCATCTCTTATTTTCCAGTTCCAATCAAGAAACTTCTAAATCTTCCATGACATTCCAAAAACAACTCAGTCCAGAATCAAGGACGTAAACATCATGTTATTGTAAACATGTTGTTCTAGAAAGTTATTTTTGGAAACATAGTAAATAAAGCTATTTATGGAAACATAGTAAACATGTTGTTTAAAACAATTGAACACCCTGTTATATAACAAGGGCTCTACTGAAGAGATTTCCCCTGCAAACGCTGTCTATAGGAGATAGGTTCTGATATTACAGCACATATAACGTGTGCTATATTTCTGGCGGTCCAGATGGATTTAAGGTTTAGAATATCAACTTTTTGCATAGAAAATAAGCAAAGAAGAGCTCATATCATGTATGGGATTGTGTGTGAGTGTGTGTGTGTGTGTGTGTGTGTGTGTGTGTGTGTGTGTGTGTGTGTGTGTGTGTGTGTATTGAGGTTCTAAGGCCCAGTCAATCCTGTGGGACCATGTTGAGTGCGGTCAGTTTACCTTACCACACTTTTAGGACAAGATTGTTGTACAAACGTTATACGAAAGAATAGAATATCTTTTACGGTCTTTCTAGCTTAAATCTTTGACGGTAATTATAACATGCGGAGAGAATAATTGCCTTAAATTATCTCCTTAAGTGCGTGCAGTACAGTAGTGCATGATTAGTGAAGTTAATTGAGTCGAGGTTATGCGCTGTACTTATTATGGATGCAATGTGCGTCTTTAAAGCTAAAAGTAATTACAGTCACTGCGAAAATAATGATAAACTACCAGCTGCATCTGATCATTTTTTTAAGATATGTCTGATTAGTTTTTAAAATATGTCTAATTAATATTTAAAATATGTCTAATTATTTTTAAAAGCAATTATCCATGAATACCTCGTCAGCAATAATTGCAAACTATTTAAAGATTACACTTAATTTGAACTGAAGAGCTTGCACGCTGGAAGAAATTCAACATTTATCCAAAGTATGCAGGCAGACAGGCCTGAGGAAATGGTGTACACCTATATCTAACGCCGTGCGTCTGATTAGGATCTACAGTGTCTGCTGTTCATTCCAACAATTTAAGACAAATCAGAAGGTAGTAAAAAGACTTTAAGGTATTCCTATATGTAAGGTAAACACGGTAAGCACGTATATGCTCTGGGCTTATCAGGGCATTATTTCATTTCTTCTTACAAGCACAGTATATGAATTCACCAAAAGGACAAAGCGAACATATAAGTAATAACTCTGAAAGCACCATTCAAATTTGTGGTAAACGACACTCTGATTTTTTTTTTTTTTTTTTTTTTTTTATTCAGAGAATCTAAGGCTTGGCATTTCATGTGAAACTGTCAGGCCTAACTTTCTCTGAAGAAATAAAAACAGAAACAAATTAGATTATCTTCTGCTGCTGGTGTGATTAAATGTAACAACTGACTGACTCTAGGGTTTCTAACAGCCTTCGTGCTTAATGTACTCTTAGACAATACAATTTATGTTTAGACATACGTCAACCTAAATACCACCCCCAAAATATGTGCCGCTTTATTTATTTATTTTTTTATTATTTTTTTTATTTTTTTTATTTTTATTTATTTTTTTTTATTATTATTATTATTATCATTATTATTATTTATTTTTATTTTATTTTTATTTTTATTTTATTTTATTTTATTTTTTTTTATTATTTTTTTTTTTTTTTTTTTTTTTTTTTTTTGATTAAGTTGATTAAAACTATTTTATGCGTACCTATATACGAGGCTGTAAGCAGAATGCGAAATTTTTGCGTACATGTTGCGTGTAAACTGCGAAAATTGTACGAATGCTAAAATTCTGGGCCCATTTGTTCAAAGCTAACGATGTCGTTAGTTAACGATTCGTTAAAATTTACATCGAGTGATACGCAAATATGATGTTTTTTTTTTTTTTGTTTTTTTGTTGTTTTTTTTTGCTGAAAACATGTGAGTAGCTTTTGCTGGACAAAAGCTACTCACATTTTTTCAACAAAAAATATCATAATATTATATATTGAATCCGCTAAAACAGTTAACGAAATGATCCTTAACGAGCTCGTTAAGCTAATGACGCTTTGAACAACTGGGCCCGGGACTTTCAGTCGCTGCAGGTACGCGTCTTTCATGTTAGAAAATGGCAACTGGTTCTCCCACATGGAGACCCATACTTGACATGAATAGAATTAAAAAAAAAAACAATACACTGAACGCCTGCTTGCTAACATAGACTGCAAATCCATGCATCCGGATTAAATCCTTTTTCTGTTCGCTTTCAGTATTATATCTACGTATATTATTCAAACTACAAACGAACATTAAAGACTTGAATACAATACACAGCGTGGATGTATAGACGAGGCCGCTGTTTGTATGCACATTGCAAAGTCTATTTTTAAGATCAAACAATAAGCAATACACTGCGTGGATGTATAGACGGGGCGCTGTTTGTATACACATTTCAAAGTGTCCTCTACTAACTGTTCTAAGGCGGTGGTTTACTCTACTGACCGTTCTAAGGTGGTGGTCCCGGTGTTAGTACTTTGTGGTTTATTCTACGAGGCGTTTTGTTTTATGTCTTACCTTGTGTCATTTTGTTATTGTGTTTTTCAGTCCTTTTAGCATTGCGATTACCTCGTTTGGGGAAGAGAGAGAGCTAATCTTAGTGCTTTTCGTACGTTTGTTCGATTTGTGCTTGTTTGGATTTGTCGGTTTCCTCTTCCTCTTGGTGTCTGGGAAGGGCTGCGGTTTGTGATTGTGACACTCCCTAGACTTTTCTCTTACCTTTTTTATATTTTTTTAAGATCAAACAATAAGCCATACACAGCGTAGAGTATAGACGAAGCTATTGTTTGCATACACATTGCAAAGTCAGCCTCGGTGGCTCAGTTGGAAGCGCGTCCGACAGGTGATCAGGAGGTTGCGGGTTTGACCCCCGCCGGGAAGGCAACATTCTTTCGTGGATACTGATCATGAAATATTGTCTACGGTCATTCTCTCCCTTCCGCTGATTCAAGAAAGGCAGTTGTCAGTTTCTGAATGTGCACAATATTAATTAACCGCTTAGAGGACTAAACCTGCCCAGTAGAAGTGTGGTTAGGCAAACTGACCGCGCTTGACATAACCCCATTGGGTTGACAGTGTCATAAAACATAAACACAAACAAACAAATTGCAAAGTGTATTTTTAAGAGCAAATAATAGGCAATATACAGCGTGGATGTATAGACGGGGTTTGTATACACATTGCAAAGTCTACTTTTAATATCAAACATTAAGCAACACACAGCGTGGATGTATAGACGGGACCGCTATTTGTATACAGATGAAAAGTCTGTTTTTTCATTCTCGGTAACCCAGGTGTGACCCATTACGTTACACTTCATTCATCACCCCACGGACAACTGACTAACGAAGCGTCGTTTTCTATGAATATTCATAGCAGCGGGGAATACCTCAATAGCCATTCAAAATGTCGATAACATAACGGTATTCGAAAGATTCATTTTTCTTCTTCCGTTACTAAAAGATAAACATTTTTGTCAACAATTAATACCAAGCCTTGATTTGCAACGAACGATATGAGTGGATATCCGCAAAACAAAAATAGAACGATGACGTTATTTGCGGAGTACGCGTGATAAAAATAGACTAAAATTTCTCTTGGAAATACTGAGATCACCAATCAGATTAACTCTTTAATATTTCACGAGGACGAAGAAACGTAAGCAAGTTGTCTCAGGGGTGATGAATGAAATGTAACGTACGTAATGGGCCACACCTGGGTTACCGATGATGGTTTTTAATAACGAACAATGCGCAACAGCTAAGTTCTATTCACCCTAACCGTTCGGACAAATGGATAATAAAAATATGAAAGATTGCGGTTGGAAACAAAGAACACATTACAGATATAAAGTGGGTGTTGATTTTATTGAGACTCTTCATAAACATTAATGAAGTTTGCAACACTGCTTACGCGCTCTAGCGTATACATGAGCAGAACTCTATTTTCAAAGATACCAGAATAAGCCCGATGATCCCAAAAGAAATGAAAATATAATCTGCTAAATGGCGAGATACAGAGAGGTTCTACGGCCGACAGCAGTAACATCAGCTGCAGTAAAGTAAAATAAAATATCATTAAAACGGCCGAGCGTTTTGAAAAATGCAGCCAAAATGAGGGTAGCGTTGAATATTTACCTCTGTAATCCAACATAAGCAACTGATTAAACACAGCTTACTTGAAAACAAAAGCAGATATGTTGTTCTTCACAATCAAGTACTGCCAAAATTTTGCACTCACGAAAGGTCGTGGCGCAGGGGTCAGGGTGGGAAAAGGTATGCGTATGGAGATGTTTGTTTTTGTCTTTTTTTTTTTTTTTTTTTTTTGCGATTTGATCCCGCATTTTTTCTTCCGTTCTCTCTCTCTCAGTCTCTTTCCCTCCCTTTTCTTTTGCCTTTTCTCGCGCATTTCGTATGCTTGACCATTTGAGCCGCACTTGATTGGTGTTGACGGGGTTGCATTACGAAGGTACAACGGTAAACCGAACATTTTTGGTCGAAAATTTGACCATGTTTTCTTACTTTGGAAGCCTTTTGCACCCTTACAAACTAGAGAGCTCGTGTTCATACTATTATTACCTCGCATAATACCGTATTTAATAGTACTGGAACTGGAAGATTGCTTGTATTAATCTCGCCGTGAGGGTCGTTCAAAAAGTGTTGGACAGCAATCACGCATAAATACGCTACCGCCGTCGAAAGGATATGAGCCTTTGGAAATAAAGAACACATTACAGATAGAAAATGGGAGTCTCGGTTTTATTAAGACCCTTCATAAGCTGTAATAAAGTTTGAAACATTGCTTACGCCCTCTTACGCTCTGGAGCTTGAGCGAAATGTGAAGACTTTGGACAAACTGCTCCTAAGGAGTAGTTTGATAAGGCACTACAATGTCAATACTTTAGCATAATATCAAGTAGTCCAATGGATTCAAATTTTACCATGAGAGTTATGGGGACTGCTCACATCTGTGCTGCGTTCAGAAAAGTGAACGCGAACGTTTTGCCCTGGATTCCTGTACCTAGTGACGAGCGCCAACAGGAGCACTGCTCCAGAGCAACACGCTCGCGAGTAACTTGCACTTCTGAATGCAGTCCTGGTAGATTTTCAGCCATTTTTACAGAGATAACTTGTGACTTCCTGTTACTGTTCCTGTATACAAATTTCCTTTTGAAAAGGGAGCTACTGTAAAAGGAATCATTTGCTCCCAATAGGAGAAACTTCTTTCCTTTTCGAGCAGGCCTTTTTCAGAAGCGGGACAAAACATTTTGACAGTTATTGCCCCTGATGATGTATCCATTTCTTTAAATGTCCAAATATTTTGGTT